>JAGQAX010000009.1:34090553-34355553 GCA_019142605.1 Cephalopholis sonnerati
TGTTGTTGTTGTTGTTGTTGTTGATAGGTGAGAGTGTAGACATAGACAGGAAACAAGAGAGAGGAAATGGTTAGATAAGCAGCAAAAGTCCTCTGCTGGAATCAAACCAGGGACACTGAGGTTGCACTGAATGCCCCTTAACCAGTGGAGTGCTCATGATTTCTGTTTGTTTTTTTTGTATTTTCCCTACTTACTGTCAGTGTAGTGTTACTTAGTACCCTTAGCTCACGTGATAGAGTGTGGACTCATATACCCTGAGTCCTTTGCAATGGCCCGGGATTGATTGTGACCTGGGCCCTTTGCTCCATGTCATATAATAATAATAATGGCAAATCATAATTCAATCAAAGAACTCATTGTATAGAATAAAAGTTTAATTAAATAGTCATAGTGAAGTATGTCATAAAAAATCTACTAAAAAACTAGAGAAGAGAGTCATAGTATAGTATGTCGATAAAAAACTCATAAAAATGTCATAGTATAGTATGTTGATAAAAACGTGATAAAAATGTCATAGTATAGTATGTCGATAAAAATGTGATGAAAATGTCATACTATAGTATGTCGATGAAAATGTGATGAAAATGTCATACTATAGTATGTCGATAAAAGCCTCATAAAAATGTCATAGTATAGTATGTTGATAAAAACTTGATGGAAATATCACAGTATAGTATGTAGATAAAAACGTGATAAAAATGTCATAGTATAGTATGTCGATAAAAACCTCATGAAAATGTCATAGTATAGTATGTCAATGAAAATTTCATAGTATAGTATGTCGATATAAACGTGATGAAATTGTCAAAGTATAGTATGTCGATAAAAACGTGATAAAAATGTCATAGTATAGTATGTACATAAAAACCTCATAAAAATGTCATAGTATAGTATGTCGATACAACGTGATAAAAATGTCATAGTATAGTATGTCGATAAAAATGAGATGAAAATGTCATAGTATATAGTATGTCGATAAAAACGTGATGAAAATGTCATAGTATAGTATGTCGATGAAAATGTGATGAAAATGTCATAGTATAGTATGTCGATATAAACATGATAAAATTGTCATAGTATAGTATGTCGATAAAAACGTGATGAAAATGTCATAGTATAGTATGTCGATAAAAATGAGATGAAAATGTCATAGTATATAGTATGTCAATAAAAACCTCATAAAAATGTCATAGTATAGTATGTCGATAAAAACGTGATAAAAATGTCATAGTATAGTATGTCGATAAAAATGAGATGAAAATGTCATAGTATAGTATGTCGATAAAAACCTCATGAAAATGTCATAGTATAGTATGTCGATAAAAACCTCATAAAAATGTCATAGTATAGTATGTCGATAAAAACCTCATGAAAATGTCATAGTATAGTATGTCGATGAAAATGTAATGAAAATGTCATAGTATAGTATGTCGATATAAACATGATAAAATTGTCATAGTATAGTATGTCGATAAAAAATGAGATGAAAATGTCATAGTATAGTATGTTGATAAAAACGTGATGAAAATGTCATAGTGTAGTATGTCGATAAAAACCTCATAAAAATGTCATAGTATAGTATGTCGATAACAAACCTCATGAAAATGTCATAGTATAGTATGTCGATGAAAATGTAATGAAAATGTCATAGTATAGTATGTTGATAAAAACGTGATGAAAATGTCATAGTGTAGTATGTCGATAAAAACCTCATAAAAATGTCATAGTATAGTATGTCGATAACAAACCTCATGAAAATGTCATAGTATAGTATGTCGATGAAAATGTAATGAAAATGTCATAGTATAGTATGTCGATATAAACATGATAAAATTGTCTTGGTATAGTATGTCGATAAAAACCTCATAAAAATGTCATTGTATAGTATGTCGATAAAAACGTGATGAAAATATCATAGTATAGTATGTCGATGAAAACTGTGATGAAAATGTCATAGTATAGTATGTCGATAAAAACCTCATGAAAATGTCATAGTATAGTATGTCGATAAAAACCTCATAAAAATGTCATAGTATAGTATGTCGATAAAAACCTCATGAAAATGTCATAGTATAGTATGTCGATGAAAATGTAATGAAAATGTCATAGTATAGTATGTCGATATAAACATGATAAAATTGTCATAGTATAGTATGTCGATAAAAAATGAGATGAAAATGTCATAGTATAGTATGTTGATAAAAACGTGATGAAAATGTCATAGTGTAGTATGTCGATAAAAACCTGATAAAAATGTCATAGTATAGTATGTCGATAACAAACCTCATGAAAATGTCATAGTATAGTATGTCGATGAAAATGTAATGAAAATGTCATAGTATAGTATGTTGATAAAAACGTGATGAAAATGTCATAGTGTAGTATGTCAATAAAAACCTCATAAAAATGTCATAGTATAGTATGTCGATAAAAACCTCATAAAAATGTCATAGTATAGTATGTCGATAAAAACCTCATGAAAATGTCATAGTATAGTATGTCGATGAAAATGTAATGAAAATGTCATAGTATAGTATGTCGATATAAACATGATAAAATTGTCATAGTATAGTATGTCGATAAAAAATGAGATGAAAATGTCATAGTATAGTATGTTGATAAAAACGTGATGAAAATGTCATAGTGTAGTATGTCGATAAAAACCTCATAAAAATGTCATAGTATAGTATGTCGATAACAAACCTCATGAAAATGTCATAGTATAGTATGTCGATGAAAATGTAATGAAAATGTCATAGTATAGTATGTTGATAAAAACGTGATGAAAATGTCATAGTGTAGTATGTCGATAAAAACCTCATAAAAATGTCATAGTATAGTATGTCGATAACAAACCTCATGAAAATGTCATAGTATAGTATGTCGATGAAAATGTAATGAAAATGTCATAGTATAGTATGTCGATATAAACATGATAAAATTGTCTTGGTATAGTATGTTGATAAAAACCTCATAAAAATGTCATTGTATAGTATGTCGATAAAAACGTGATGAAAATATCATAGTATAGTATGTCGATGAAAATGTGATGAAAATGTCATAGTATAGTATGTCGATAAAAACCTCATGAAAATGTCATAGTATAGTATGTCGATAAAAACCTCATAAAAATGTCATAGTATAGTATGTCGATAAAAACCTCATGAAAATGTCATAGTATAGTATGTCGATGAAAATGTAATGAAAATGTCATAGTATAGTATGTCGATATAAACATGATAAAATTGTCATAGTATAGTATGTCGATAAAAAATGAGATGAAAATGTCATAGTATAGTATGTTGATAAAAACGTGATGAAAATGTCATAGTGTAGTATGTCGATAAAAACCTGATAAAAATGTCATAGTATAGTATGTCGATAACAAACCTCATGAAAATGTCATAGTATAGTATGTCGATGAAAATGTAATGAAAATGTCATAGTATAGTATGTTGATAAAAACGTGATGAAAATGTCATAGTGTAGTATGTCAATAAAAACCTCATAAAAATGTCATAGTATAGTATGTCGATAAAAACCTCATAAAAATGTCATAGTATAGTATGTCGATAAAAACCTCATGAAAATGTCATAGTATAGTATGTCGATGAAAATGTAATGAAAATGTCATAGTATAGTATGTCGATATAAACATGATAAAATTGTCATAGTATAGTATGTCGATAAAAAATGAGATGAAAATGTCATAGTATAGTATGTTGATAAAAACGTGATGAAAATGTCATAGTGTAGTATGTCGATAAAAACCTCATAAAAATGTCATAGTATAGTATGTTGATAACAAACCTCATGAAAATGTCATAGTATAGTATGTCGATGAAAATGTAATGAAAATGTCATAGTATAGTATGTCGATATAAACATGATAAAATTGTCTTGGTATAGTATGTTGATAAAAACCTCATAAAAATGTCACAGTATAGTATGTCGATAAAAACGTGATGAAAATATCATAGTATAGTATGTCGATGAAAATGTGATGAAAATGTCATAGTATAGTATGTCAATAAAAACCTCATAAAAATGTCATAGTATAGTATTTCGATAAAAACGTGATGAAAATATCATAGTATAGTATGTCGATGAAAATGTGATGAAAATGTCATAGTATAGTATGTCGATAAAAACGTGATGAAAATGTCATAGTATAGTATGTCGATAAAAACATGATAAAATTGTCTTGGTATAGTATGTTGATAAAAACCTCATAAAAATGTCATTGTATAGTATGTCGATAAAAACGTGATGAAAATATCATAGTATAGTATGTCGATGAAAATGTGATGAAAATGTCATAGTATAGTATGTCGATAAAAACCTCATGAAAATGTCATAGTATAGTATGTCGATAAAAACCTCATAAAAATGTCATAGTATAGTATGTCGATAAAAACCTCATGAAAATGTCATAGTATAGTATGTCGATGAAAATGTAATGAAAATGTCATAGTATAGTATGTTGATAAAAACGTGATGAAAATGTCATAGTGTAGTATGTCGATAAAAACCTGATAAAAATGTCATAGTATAGTATGTCGATAACAAACCTCATGAAAATGTCATAGTATAGTATGTCGATGAAAATGTAATGAAAATGTCATAGTATAGTATGTTGATAAAAACGTGATGAAAATGTCATAGTGTAGTATGTCAATAAAAACCTCATAAAAATGTCATAGTATAGTATGTCGATAAAAACCTCATAAAAATGTCATAGTATAGTATGTCGATAAAAACCTCATGAAAATGTCATAGTATAGTATGTCGATGAAAATGTAATGAAAATGTCATAGTATAGTATGTCGATATAAACATGATAAAATTGTCATAGTATAGTATGTCGATAAAAAATGAGATGAAAATGTCATAGTATAGTATGTTGATAAAAACGTGATGAAAATGTCATAGTGTAGTATGTCGATAAAAACCTCATAAAAATGTCATAGTATAGTATGTCGATAACAAACCTCATGAAAATGTCATAGTATAGTATGTCGATGAAAATGTAATGAAAATGTCATAGTATAGTATGTTGATAAAAACGTGATGAAAATGTCATAGTGTAGTATGTCGATAAAAACCTCATAAAAATGTCATAGTATAGTATGTTGATAACAAACCTCATGAAAATGTCATAGTATAGTATGTCGATGAAAATGTAATGAAAATGTCATAGTATAGTATGTCGATATAAACATGATAAAATTGTCTTGGTATATTATGTTGATAAAAACCTCATAAAAATGTCACAGTATAGTATGTCGATAAAAACGTGATGAAAATATCATAGTATAGTATGTCGATGAAAATGTGATGAAAATGTCATAGTATAGTATGTCAATAAAAACCTCATAAAAATGTCATAGTATAGTATTTCGATAAAAACGTGATGAAAATATCATAGTATAGTATGTCGATGAAAATGTGATGAAAATGTCATAGTATAGTATGTCAATAAAAACCTCATAAAAATGTCATAGTATAGTATGTCGATAAAAACGTGATGAAAATATCATAGTATAGTATGTCGATGAAAATGTGATGAAAATGTCATAGTATAGTATGTCAATAAAAACCTCATAAGAATGTCATAGTATAGTATGTCGATAAAAACGTGATGAAAATGTCACAGTATACTATGTTGAGAAAAACCTCATAAAAATGTCATAGTATAGTATGTCGATAAAAACGTGATAAAATTGTCATAGTATAGTATGTCGATAAAAACGTGATAAAAATTTCAAAGTATAGTATGTCGATAAAAACCTCATGAAAATGTCATAGTATAGTATGTCGATAAAAACGTGATAAAATTGTCAGACTATAGTATGTCGATAAAAACGTGATAAAATTGTCATAGTATAGTATGCCGATAAATACGTCATAAAAATGTCACAGTATACTATGTCGATAAAAATGTGATGAAAATGTCATAGTATAGTATGTCGATAAAAACCTCATGAAAATGTCATAGTATAGTATGTCGATGAAAATGTAATGAAAATGTCATAGTATAGTATGTCGATATAAACATGATAAAATTGTCTTGGTATAGTATGTTGATAAAAACCTCATAAAAATGTCACAGTATAGTATGTCGATAAAAACGTGATGAAAATATCATAGTATAGTATGTCGATGAAAATGTGATGAAAATGTCATAGTATAGTATGTCAATAAAAACCTCATAAAAATGTCATAGTATAGTATTTCGATAAAAACGTGATGAAAATATCATAGTATAGTATGTCGATGAAAATGTGATGAAAATGTCATAGTATAGTATGTCAATAAAAACCTCATAAAAATGTCATAGTATAGTATGTCGATAAAAATGTGATGAAAATATCATAGTATAGTATGTCGATGAAAATGTGATGAAAATGTCATAGTATAGTATGTCAATAAAAACCTCATAAGAATGTCATAGTATAGTATGTCGATAAAAACGTGATGAAAATGTCACAGTATACTATGTTGAGAAAAACCTCATAAAAATGTCATAGTATAGTACGTCGATAAAAACGTGATAAAATTGTCATAGTATAGTATGTCGATAAAAACGTGATAAAAATGTCAAAGTATAGTATGTCGATAAAAACCTCATGAAAATGTCATAGTATAGTATGTCGATAAAAACGTGATAAAATTGTCAGACTATAGTATGTCGATAAAAACGTGATAAAATTGTCATAGTATAGTATGCCGATAAATACGTCATAAAAATGTCACAGTATACTATGTCGATAAAAACCTCATGAAAATGTCATAGTATAGTATGTCAAAAAAAAACGTGATGAAAATTTCATAGTATAGTATGTACATAAAAACCTCATAAAAATGTCATAGTATAGTATGTCGATAACAACATGATAAAAATGTCATAGTATAGTATGTCGATAAAAATGAGATGAAAATGTCATAGTATAGTATGTCGATGAAAATGTAATGAAAATGTCATGGTATAGTATGTCGATATAAACATGATAAAATTGTCATAGTATAGTATGTCGATAAAAACGTGATAAAATTGTCATAGTATAGTATGCCGATAAAAACGTCATAAAAATGTCACAGTATACTATGTCGATAAAAATGTGATGAAAATGTCATAGTATAGTATGTCGATAAAAACCTCATGAAAATGTCATAGTATAGTATGTCGATAAAAACCTCATGAAAATGTCATAGTATAGTATGTCGAAAAAAAACGTGATGAAAATTTCATAGTATAGTATGTACATAAAAACCTCATAAAAATGTCATAGTATAGTATGTCGATAACAAACCTCATGAAAATGTCATAGTATAGTATGTCGATGAAAATGTAATGAAAATGTCATAGTATAGTATGTTGATAAAAACGTGATGAAAATGTCATAGTGTAGTATGTTGATAAAAACCTCATAAAAATGTCATTGTACAGTATGTCGATAAAAACGTGATGAAAATGTCATAGTATAGTATGTCGATGAAAATGTCATAGTATAGTATGTCAATAAAAACGTGATAAAAATGTCATAGTATAGTATGTCGATAAAAACGTGATTAAAATGTAATAGTGTAGTTTGTTGATAAAAACCTCATAAAAATGTCATAGTATAGTATGTCGATAAAAACGTGATGAAAATGTCATAGTATAGTATGTCGATATAAACATGATGAAATTGTCATAGTATAGTATGTCGATAAAAACGTGATGAAAATGTCATAGTATAGAATGTCGATAAAAACGTGATTAAAATGTAATAGTGTAGTTTGTTGATAAAAACCTCATAAAAATGTCATAGTATAGTATGTCGATAAAAACGTGATGAAAATGTCATAGTATAGTACGTCGATAAAAACGTGATAAAATTGTCATAGTATAGTATGTACATAAAAACCTCATAAAAATGTCATAGTATAGTATGTCGATAAAAACGTGATTAAAATGTAATAGTATAGTATGTTGATAAAAACCTCATAAAAATGTCATAGTATAGTATGTCGATAAAAACGTGATGAAAATGTCATAGTGTAGTATGTACATAAAAACCTCATAAAAATGTCATAGTATAGTATGTCGATACAAATGAGATGAAAATGTCATAGTATAGTATGTCGATATAAACATGATAAAAATGTCATAGTATAGTATGTCGATAAAAACCTCATTAAAATGTCATAGTATAGTATGTCGATATAAACATGATAAAATTGTCATAGTATAGTATGTCGATAAAAACGTGATAAAAATGTCATAGTATAGTATGTCGATAAAAAGTGATGAAAATGTCATAGTATAGTATGTCGATGAAAATGTGATGAAAATGTCATAGTATAGTATGTCGATGAAAATGTGATGAAAATGTCACAGTATAGTGTGTCGATAAAAACGTGATAAAATTGTCATAGTATAGTATGTCGATAAAAACGTGATGAAAATGTCATAGTATACTATGTCGATAAAAACATGATTAAATTGTCATAGTATAGTATGTTGATAAAAACCTCATAAAAATGTCATAGTATAGTATGTCAATAAAAGCCTCATAAAAATGTCATTGTATAGTATGTCGATAAAAACGTGATGAAAATGTCATAGTATAGTATGTCGATGAAAATGTAATGAAAATGTCATAGTATAGTATGTCGATATAAACATGATAAAATTGTCATAGTATAATATGTACATATAAACCTCATAAAAATGTCATAGTATAGTATGTCGATAAAAACGTGATAAAAATGTCATAGTATAGTATGTCGATAAAAATGAGATGAAAATGTCATAGTATAGTATGTCGATCAAAATGTAATGAAAATGTCATAGTATAGTATGTTGATAAAAACGTGATGAAAATGTCATAGTGTAGTATGTCGATAACAAACCTCATGAAAATGTCATAGTATAGTATGTCGATAAAAACCTCATAAAAATGTCATAGTATAGTATGTCGATAACAAACCTCATGAAAATGTCATAGTATAGTATGTCGATAAAAACCTCATGAAAATGTCATAGTATAGTATGTCGATAAAAACGTGATAAAATTGTCATAGTATAGTATGTCGATAAAAACGTGATAAAAATGTCACAGTATAGTATGTCGATAAAAACCTCATGAAAATGTCATAGTATAGTATGTCGATAAAAACGTGATAAAAATGTCATAGTATAGTATGTCGATAAAAACGTGATAAAAATGTCATAGTATAGTATGTCGATAAAAACGTGATAAAAATGTCATAGTATAGTATGTCGATAAAAACCTCATGAAAATGTCATAGTATAGTATGTCGATAAAAACGTGATAAAAATGTCATAGTATAGTATGTCGATAAAAACCTCATGAAAATGTCATAGTATAGTACGTCGATAAAAACGTGATAAAAATGTCATAGTATAGTATGTCGATAAAAACGTGATAAAAATGTCATAGTATAGTATGTCGATAAAAACGTGATAAAAATGTCATAGTATAGTATGTCGATAAAAACCTCATGAAAATGTCATAGTATAGTACGTCGATAAAAACGTGATAAAAATGTCATAGTATAGTATGTCGATAAAAACGTGATAAAATTGTCATAGTATAGTATGTCGATAAAAACGTGATAAAAATGTCACAGTATTGTATGTCGATAAAAACGTGATGAAAATGTCATAGTAAAGTATGTTGATAAAAACGTGATAAAAATGTCATAGTATAGTATTTCGATAAAAACGTGATAAAATTGTCATAGTATAGTATGTCGATAAAAAGTTGATAAAATTGTCATAGTGTAGTATGTCGATAAAAAGTTGATAAAATTGTCATAGTATAGTATGTCGATAAAAACGTAATGAAAATGTCATAGTATAGTATGTCGATAAAAACGTGATAAAAATGTCACAGTATAGTATGTCGATAAAAACGTGATAAAAATGTCACAGTATAGTATGTCGATAAAAACCTCATGAAAATGTCATAGTATAGTATGTCGATAAAAACGTGATAAAATTGTCACAGTATAGTATGTCGATAAAAACGTGATAAAAATGTCATAGTATAGTATGTCGATAAAAACGTGATAAAAATGTCATAGTATAGTATGTCGATAAAAACCTCATGAAAATGTCATAGTATAATATGTCGATAAAAACGTGATAAAAATGTCATAGTATAGTATGTCGATAAAAACCTCATGAAAATGTCATAGTATAGTATGTCGATAAAAACGTGATAAAAATGTCATAGTATAGTATGTCGATAAAAACCTCATGAAAATGTCATAGTATAGTATGTCGATAAAAACGTGATAAAAATGTCATAGTATAGTATGTCGATAAAAACGTGATAAAAATGTCATAGTATAGTATGTCGATAAAAACCTCATGAAAATGTCATAGTATAGTATGTCGATAAAAACGTGATAAAAATGTCATAGTATAGTATGTCGATAAAAACGTGATAAAAATGTCATAGTATAGTATGTCGATAAAAACGTGATAAAAATGTCATAGTATAGTATGTCGATAAAAACCTCATGAAAATGTCATAGTATAGTATGTCGATAAAAACGTGATAAAAATGTCACAGTATAGTATGTCGATAAAAACCTCATGAAAATGTCATAGTATAGTATGTCGATAAAAACGTGATAAAAATGTCACAGTATTGTATGTCGATAAAAACCTCATGAAAATGTCATAGTATAGTATGTCGATAAAAACGTGATAAAATTGTCATAGTATAGTATGTCGATAAAAACGTGATAAAAATGTCACAGTATAGTATGTCGATAAAAACCTCATGAAAATGTCATAGTATAGTATGTCGATAAAAACGTGATAAAAATGTCATAGTATAGTATGTCGATAAAAACGTGATAAAAATGTCATAGTATAGTATGTCGATAAAAACCTCATGAAAATGTCATAGTATAGTATGTCGATAAAAACGTGATAAAAATGTCATAGTATAGTATTTCGATAAAAACGTGATAAAAATGTCATAGTATAGTATGTCGATAAAAACGTGATAAAAATGTCATAGTATAGTATGTCGATAAAAACCTCATGAAAATGTCATAGTATAGTACGTCGATAAAAACGTCATAAAAATGTCATAGTATAGTATGTCGATAAAAACCTCATGAAAATGTCATATTATAGTACGTCGATAAAAACGTGATAAAAATGTCATAGTATAGTATGTCGATAAAAACGTGATAAAAATGTCATAGTATAGTATGTCGATAAAAACGTGATAAAAATGTCATAGTATAGTATGTCGATAAAAACCTCATGAAAATGTCATAGTATAGTACGTCGATAAAAACGTGATAAAAATGTCATAGTATAGTATGTCGATAAAAACGTGATAAAAATGTCATAGTATAGTATGTCGATAAAAACGTGATAAAAATGTCATAGTATAGTATGTCGATAAAAACCTCATGAAAATGTCATAGTATAGTATGTCGATAAAAACGTGATAAAATTGTCATAGTATAGTATGTCGATAAAAACGTGATAAAAATGTCATAGTATAGTATGTCGATAAAAACGTGATAAAAATGTCATAGTATAGTATTTCGATAAAAATGTGATAAAATTGTCATAGTATAGTATGTCGATAAAAAGTTGATAAAATTGTCATAGTATAGTATGTCGATAAAAACCTCATGAAAATGTCATAGTATAGTATGTCGATAAAAACGTGATAAAATTGTCATAGTATAGTATGTCGATAAAAACGTGATAAAAATGTCACAGTATAGTATGTCGATAAAAACCTCATGAAAATGTCATAGTATAGTATGTCGATAAAAACGTGATAAAAATGTCATAGTATAGTATGTTCCTAAAAACGTGATAAAAATGTCATAGTATAGTATGTCGATAAAAACCTCATGAAAATGTCATGGTATAGTATGTCGATAAAAACGTGATAAAAATGTCATAGTATAGTATGTCGATTAAAACGTGATGAAAATGTCATAGTAAAGTATGTTGATAAAAACCTCATGAAAATGTCATAGTATAGTATGTCGATAAAAACGTGATTAAAAATTTTATAGTATAGTATGTCGATAAAAACCTCATGAAAATGTCATAGTATAGTATGTCGATAAAAACGTGATAAAAATGTCACAGTATTGTATGTCGATAAAAACGTGATGAAAATGTCATAGTAAAGTATGTTGATAAAAACGTGATAAAAATGTCATAGTATAGTATTTCGATAAAAACGTGATAAAATTGTCATAGTATAGTATGTCGATAAAAAGTTGATAAAATTGTCATAGTGTAGTATGTCGATAAAAAGTTGATAAAATTGTCATAGTATAGTATGTCGATAAAAACGTAATGAAAATGTCATAGTATAGTATGTCGATAAAAACGTGATAAAAATGTCACAGTATAGTATGTCGATAAAAACGTGATAAAAATGTCACAGTATAGTATGTCGATAAAAACCTCATGAAAATGTCATAGTATAGTATGTCGATAAAAACGTGATAAAATTTCACAGTATAGTATGTCGATAAAAACGTGATAAAAATGTCACAGTATAGTATGTCGATAAAAACCTCATGAAAATGTCATAGTATAGTATGTCGATAAAAACATGACAAAATTGTCATAGTATAGTATGTCGATAAAAACGTGATAAAAATGTCATAGTATAGTATGTCGATAAAAACCTCACGAAAATGTCATAGTATAGTATGTCGATAAAAACGTGACAAAAATGTCATAGTATAGTATGTCGATAAAAATCTCACGAAAATGTCATAGTATAGTATGTCGATAAAAATGTGATAAAAATGTCACAGTATAGTATGTCGATAAAAACCTCATGAAAATGTCATAGTAAATTATGTCGATAAAAACGTGATAAAAATGTCATAGTATAGTATGTCGATAAAAACCTCGTGAAAATGTCATAGTATAGTATGTCGATAAAAACGTGACAAAAATGTCATAGTATAGTATGTCGATAAAAATCTCATGAAAATGTCATAGTAAATTATGTCGATAAAAATGTGATAAAAATGTCATAGCATAGTATGTCGATAAAAACGTGACAAAAATGTCATAGTATAGTATGTCGATAAAAATCTCATGAAAATGTCATAGTATAGTATGTCGATAAAAATGTGATAAAAATGTCATAGTATAGTATGTCGATAAAAATCTCATGAAAATGTCATAGTATAGTATGTTGATAAAAACGTGATAAAAATGTCACAGTATTGTATGTCGATAAAAACTTGATGAAAATGTCATAGTATAGTATGTCGATAAAAACGTGATAAAAATGTCATAGTATAGTATGTCGATAAAAACGTGATAAAAATGTCATAGTATAGTATGTCGATAAAAACCTCATGAAAATGTCATAGTATAGTACGTCGATAAAAACGTCATAAAAATGTCATAGTATAGTATGTCGATAAAAACCTCATGAAAATGTCATATTATAGTACGTCGATAAAAACGTGATAAAAATGTCATAGTATAGTATGTCGATAAAAACGTGATAAAAATGTCATAGTATAGTATGTCGATAAAAACGTGATAAAAATGTCATAGTATAGTATGTCGATAAAAACCTCATGAAAATGTCATAGTATAGTACGTCGATAAAAACGTGATAAAAATGTCATAGTATAGTATGTCGATAAAAACGTGATGAAAATTGTCATAGTATGTCGATAAAAACCTCATGAAAATGTCATAGTATAGTATGTCGATAAAAACCTCATGAAAATGTCATAGTATAGTATGTCGATAAAAACGTGATAAAATTGTCATAGTATAGTATGTCGATAAAAACATGATGAAAATGTCATAGTGTAGTATGTCATAAAAATCTTGATCAAAAAAGCCGTAGTATGGTATGACATTAAAATCTTTATAAAATAAAATAAAAATAATCAGAATCAGAATCAGAATCAGAAAAACTTTATTGATCCTAAAGGGGAAATTGTTGAGTTACAGGTGTTCCTTATAAGTGTAGAAAGAAGATATATGCATGTCTTTGGACCGTGGGAGGAAGCTGGAGTATCTGAGAAAACCCGCACAGAAGAGTCCAAGCTGGCCAGTGAGTTTGAAACTGAAACCCTCTTGCTGTGAGGTGACAGTGTAGTGTGAACTACTTTACCACCAAGCCGCCCACACCCTACAACGTATCCTCCATAATTATTCCTTTCATAAAACAAAGTGTCATTAATGCTGTATCAGTGGACAACACCTTTAAAAACTGAGAAGTCCGATGTCAGTGAAGGTGAAGTCCAGGAAGCTAAACTCACACTTGTCTACAGATTTATGGCTGTCCAATGTGAGCTCTCTGGTGACCCCGGTGAGGGCTTTGAGGTCCCAGTTCAGAGGTGAGGGGGGGGAACAAAGAGGAAACAGAGAGCTGAGAGGACGGTGTGAAAGAGAGCAAAGTGTCAGCAAGCAGCTGAAGATCTGACCAAACACTTTCATGTCCTGAACCCTCTCATGTCCTGATTGATGACCTGAGTTGAATATTTATCATCTTGGGAAATCCAAGGTGATGGTCAGGAAGAGCGGGAGTGGAGCATTATTGGAAAGAGCTCCTGAACTGTCTTTGAAGTAGTTTCTCATCTCACAGTAGAGCTATGTTTACTCATGAGGCCCTCTGTCTTTCACATCCTCTGAAACCTGTTCAGTCCATCCGCCCAGTGACCCTACTTTTGCCTTTCTTTCCTCCCCTTCACCCTCTTTTTTACCCCTACCAGCCTACCCCACACACACACACTCTCACACACACACACACACACACACACACTCACACACACACACTTCGATCCGGCTGGGAGGTCAAGACAACGACTCCAGCTGTTAAGTTACACCATAAAAAGTCAATCAGAGTGAAACCCCACGGAAGGTCTGGTAATGGTTTGCACAAGGTCAGAGGGGCTGGCATCACACCTTCTTTCCTGACACCATGGCAACAACACAGCCTGAAAACCCAGGCTACGTCCAAAACCACTCCCTACTCACTACATAGTCCACTTCACAGTGAGTTTGCCATTTTGTAGAGCTGTCTGAATGTGTCGTGGGACTTATTATACCCTATATATTGGACTCAAAGTATCACAGACTGCACCAAAAACATGGATGGACTACGTGGGACGGACAAGTTTGTTTTACCAGTTTTTCTTTGACATGTAATAACATCCACTATTTACAAGACTTTATTCACTGTGAACTTGCTTTGCTGAATGTCGCTGTGAGGATTCTCAGTCGTCCAGGTCATGGTAATCATAGTGCTATATCGTAGGCAACTGGACGTGCTTGCGTTTCTTGAAGACGTTTCACCTCTCATCCCAGAGGCTTGGTCATAGGCTTGTTCACACATGGGGACTCGTCGTGGCAGACTATCTGCCGACTCCCCTCCAACCGCAGGACTTCTTAATGGCTCTCAAGATCCTCTGCGACCTCAAAATCGGGGTGAAAATCGTGTAACGTGAACACGCGAGTGTCGTGAAAGGCCCCTGTAAATAACATGTCAAGTCAAGTAATTGTCATTTCCACAGAGTACATGGGAACGAAATTGTGCTTTCTCACAACCCCAAAGTGCCATTAGACACGTACAAGTATAAAAATATAAAGATAAAAAAAAACATACACACATCACAAACATATACAGATAAATAAAAGCACATATGCATAATATGAGAGAGGACAGTTCCACTAGAGCCCTGGATAAAGAGGCATCTGGTATTTAAAGTACAAAGCAGAATGAATGACCAGTTAAATGAACATGGATATAAACTGAAGTGTAACATCGGAATACTGGCGACTAATGAGTCATTTAAAAAATAGGTGCAAACATGTCAATAAATATTGCATCCCAGTGAACATTACACAGTATAAATAAGTCGTGCTGCAAAAATCAGATGTATAGAAAACACTGGTTTCTGTTTTCACCGTGTCAGTTTTATTTACATGTGTAGCTGCGACAGAGAGTAATTTGTTGTCCTATTTGAGCGGTGACATCACTGTTTCACAAAGAAGACAAAGACTGATTGATTTTGTAGGTTTTTTAATAAAAGGTGGTAAAAAAAAGCAGTCATTTTCTCTCTCTCTGCCTGTAAGGTGACCTCTAAATGAAATAAATGTATTATTATTATTATTATTATTATTATTATTATTATTGAATATATAGGACAGTTACACTCAAGCACATTAATTCACCCAGGTAAAAATGAAGACAGCAGTCGTTTCAGTCGTGGATTCAACAGCACACAAAACAGTTATAGTCTACAAGACTCTTGTACGCTTTCATCTGCCGGCTTTGTAACATTAGCAAAGTTATGAGGTCTGGAGGACGACCTAATTTGTTACGATGTTCCTGTCCACTCTGTGCAAATCAGTCGTCACTTCTCTTTGTTTTGTATGAAACACATCCAACCTGAGTTCCAGTTTTCTGACGACACCTGCTGCCTGCAGGCTCATCCAACCATTTTATGTCTTCACTTTCCTCCATATTAAATTGACACAGTTTATGGATTTATCACTTCCTGCCCTACATTTGAGTTCGGTGCATCATATTAGTCACATGATGGCAAACAAGCTACAGTTGTGATAAATGAACCGTGCAGCTCTGTGATGCAGCGACTTTGGTGTTTGGATGTGTCATAGAGAGCGAAATGCTGTGAGGCCCTCTGCTTTGTTATTCAGTGATTAAAACTGACACACGGCTATTAAAGGCTGAAGATATATCAGAAATACATATTTGACCACATTTGTTAGAAGCTTCGGGATAAATCATGTTTAACTCTGCACACAGAGAGAAATGCTGACTAAACAATAATGAAGCTTATTCAATCAACCCTGTTTTTACCACAAACTTTCCTCGATCTCCGGGCCAAAAGCTGCAGTCTAATCACTTTCATATTAGTCACTCTCACAAAAAAAGGAACACTAATCCGATTAGAGCAGAGAAACAGCCAAATTCCTGACCTTCTCGGACCATATCCCATGTTTGTCTGCAGTCACTTGTGAGTTAGGGGCATCTGTTTCATATTGATGTGGTCATAGACAGTGAAAAGATGTGGAAAAAATGAGAACAGAGAGAAATCTTGAAACTCTGGGACAAAAGTCCCGGATCCCTGCTGCGGCGGGTCGCTCCGAGATACTCTGTGCGTGGATGTTTGCGTGGGTGTCTGTGTGTGTGCACGCTCTATAAAAACCCGTCCCGTCTGCTCCGCTCAGCCATCTGAGCGCAGCTGGTGAGCAGACATCTGGGGAGAGAGGGAGAGGGAAGAGAGGGACAAATAAAGTCAGACGGAGAGAGAAAGAGAGAGTGAGGGGGTGATAGCGGGGACAAAGGTAATTCAGGGTGAGACAGATTGAACTTATATAGAGAAGAAGTATGGACGTGTTAGTGAGAGCTCAAGCAGGGCCGTGGCATCTGGAAATGTGTACAGCTGCGGTTCAGGGTTGGATTTCCTTTCTAGTGTTAGATGAGCGCTTCCTTGGAGACATGCTTATTATTTACAGTTGTATCACTTAAAGACTGACACATTTTGTTCACTGCCTCTCAGCCTTTGCTCCGCAGGGATTAGAAAGGAGTATATTCTCAGGTTTAGATGGGTTTTGCAGTTGCATTTATCACAGATTTCCAGGGGAAACTGTCTCGTTCAAGTTTGGTTAGTTTCATTATTTAAAGGAATAGATCAGATCTTTTGAAGTGGGATTGTATGGGGTACTTATCCGTAGTCAGTGTGTGACATAAACTAGATGTCTGTCGGCTCGCCCTCAATTTGAATAAGCAGGCAGGAGTACCAACACGGGAGTTAAGCAATGCACTGCTGTGGACGGAGGCAGGAGCAGAATGTATTGTAGCCCCCTAAAAGAAGCCCCACGTAAAAATATCGGTTTGGTTTCAAGATATATCTCTAGGATGTGCTAGGATTTATCATCAGTGATGTTCCTGGAGTCATAGGGGGTTCGGGTCTCTCAACATTAGACCCCCTCACCCAGGTGACCTATCCATGGTTGATCAAGTCCTGGATCGCATCCCAGCAACAGCAATCCGTGGCTTTCTCTGCGTCTTCAGTACTAGCACGTATGGCCCTCCTCACTGCAGCAACTCCTAGCCCTGCCAGCGCTTTACAGATTGAGCGCCCAGCAAATCCCTGGCAGCCCACTTCAGTTGGCTCGCAGAGAGCCCGTCAGCCTCGATCTCTGCACTGTTCCACCAGCTCTTGGTATTGAGCAAGCTTCCTCTCATGAGCCTCCTCCGTGTGCTCGTTCCAGGGCGCAGACAGCTCCCACATGATCACCTGCTTGGTGGAATCCGAGAAGACGATCATGTCTGGGCGGAGTTTTGTGAGCAAGATGTGATCAGGAAACGAGTTGTTTTCCAAAAGCCACTCTCAGCTGCCAGTGTAGGGCTGTGGACAGTCGGTATGGTCTTCTCTGTGGTTGGGAACGGGGCTTCTATCCAGCCTTGAGAAAAGAGATGGTTTTCTTCTTAGGGTGGAATTAATGGCTGTGGGACTGATTCAGCAACTGCCTTGAGCACATTGTTGTGGCGCTAGCGGTAACGGTTTAAGGGTACGCTAATTTTCACCGCTTTACCTTGCCGTCAAACAGCAATTTGCGACAGGGAACTGAAGCCGTTGTATCGCTCCCATTAAAGCCAGACTCCATCCATCCATTTTCTAATTGCTTATCCTCTTGAGGGTCGCGGGGGGCTGGAGCCTATCCCAGCTGACATTGGGTGAGAGGCAGGGTACACCCTGGACAGGTCACCAGACTATCACAGGGCTGACACATAGAGACAGACAACCATTCACACTCACATTCACACCTACGGACAATTTTTTTTTTTTTTAGTCACCATTAACCTATCCCAAATCTGCATGTCTTTGGACTGTGGGAGGAAGCTGGAGTACCCGGAGAAAACCCACGCTGACACGGGGAGAACATGCAAACTCCGCACAGAAGGGCTCCCGCGCCCGGGATCGAACCAGGAACCCTCTCGACAGTGCTAACCACCACATCGCCATGCCGCCCTTAAAGCCAGACTCCAGTCGGCAAAAATAGTAATTTTACCTCACTGAACACAGGAGCTGCCCCGATCAGGTAGTTTGTGTTATTGTGTGACTTTGGCATTTAAGTGGTCTGTATGCTTGAGCATATCAAGCTATCATGGTATACCAGGGGTATTTAGAAATTTCAGTACCATCAAAAATGCCCCTGTTTGGGAGTGCTGCCATGTATCATAACTTTACCTTGAAATGAGTTCTTCCAATTACAATCGCAGTTTGTTTTATTCGACACATCTTCATTCAGCCCACTGATGTGTCGGTATCTGCCATGACGTACAAGTTCCTATCTATTTATCATTCTATGGACCAGAAGTATTTTATCCCAGTAAGACTTGTCTAAGTAGACTAACAGACAGTGACACAGACTACTGTCACCAGTAGCTCAGATTTTACTTTTTTTCTTTTCTGCACTACCGTATATCCCATTGAAATGTCAGATAGGTATGTAGGTATGAAAATAATAGATGCTGCCCAAGCCTAGTGGTTAGTTCAGATTCACCAAAGTCACACAATAACACCAACAAACTGACTGCAGCAGACGTAGACCAGCAGCTCCTGTGTTCAGTGAGCTTAAATTACTGTTTTTCTCAATGGAGTCTGGTGGCTTTGACGAGAGCATAGATGGGGAACTGAAGCCGTTAATGGTTTCAGTGTCACAGGCTGTCTGTGGTAAGGTAAAGAAGTGAAAATATTCTCAATATAGCGTACACTTAAACTGATATTGATTGTTTTAGGTGGCTAAAATATGTTTTGCTGCTGCTCCATCCAGACCAGTTCATTGCTTGGCTTCTGTGCCAGTATTCCTGCCTGCTTCTCCAAACTGGGGGCGTGCTGACTGACATCTACATCTACACTGACTATGGATAAGTACCTCATCCAACCCCACTTCAAAAGATACGAACTATCCCTGTAACTGATGTGAATGCAGGTGTGTCTTTAAGAACTCATTAAACACTTCACTATTTTTTGGTATTTCCTGCACAACATCGACCCATTCTTCTAAGATTTAGCTGCTCTCACATTTTGACCCTGTTTCACATGATCACACACAGATCTTTCCACTCTATTTTCTCCCTCCCTCCCTCACTCTCCTCCTGACAGCTTTGTTTATGTGCATGTTATTTCAATCGGAGGAGAGACTGAGCGGCGGTGGCTGTGGCCTAATTCCTCAACAACAGTTCTCCAAAATTCAAAGATGCAGGAGAGTCCACCTACAGCAAACAGTCTGTCAAAGGTCGTGACAAAAAGCCATCACGCCTCCACCCCACAGAGGACGCAACGCTTTCTTAATGATGTCACAAAGCCACACACATACGCAGATAAACACACCTCAGCCAGTGAAAAGCTCAAGGCCATAGATTTAGTGTGTGTGCCGCGCAGTGTCTGCCATGGAAAACTTAACAAGGATCCAATACAAAGTCATAAAAAAAAAGTGTATTGAAAAAGATGGAAAGTGAAGGAAATGAGCTCCTGTCTCTGGAGTTAACTGATTACTGTCCCACAGCAGGGGGGAAGGAGGAAGACATCACCAGAGAGCGGCGAGGAAGACAAGCGGGGCTTTACCTCTCAGAGATGACGGTATTGCTTATCAGCAGAAAAAATGAAAACGCATAAAAGATGATTCATGGTCTGAAAAGGCAGAGACGTTTTTTCCATTTTAATGTTCGAGGCAGTAAAAGCAAACATACGATCTGAAACACGAAGCCGCTGAAATCACTGCTGAACCATTTTCCTCTCACAAAGACACACACTGTTGAAAATGGATGACAACACCGCTGCACAAAATGAAACGTGGTGAAAATTCGTGTTCGCAGTACAGTGTGTGCTGCACAATACAGTTGTTTACTTCTTGTTTACAGTCATTTGCTTTTATGGCACATGACCACTTAAATTCAAATAAAAAGGTCCTCAAAACAGAAGGCCCCATAAAGTTTCAACTGCGAACATTATGATGATTATAAATGCCAATTTGCGCTGACATTTTTATTTCCATACAGCTGCTTATTGAAATGTTTACAGTCTGTTGGAAACCGGTGACTTGTCATGTTTTGCGTCTTAACTTCACCCCTAATGGTCGTAAAACTCAGCTCCACATATACATCATTCACAGGTTTAATGCTCACAGTGAGGCACTCACATATCCCTCTCTGCAAACAGAGAACTAACTGAATACATGAAACACTCACCTCTGATTTCAGATTTTTGAAGTAGCAACAGCAGAAAATGATTTTAGGTGCATGAACGGAAACACTCCCTTTTGAGTTTTAGCTCTGTTTTACCTGGAAAAAAAAAAGAAATGAGCAATGTGCACATAAATTGACTTTTGATCTGTAAATGGAAAGTATCTGCAGCTCTTCCAGTAAGCCTCACAGCGACACACAGATGAGTGCACACACAGAAGATACAGAGGATGGGAAAAAATAATATAAGAAAGGGACAGAGTTATATGGGCATGAGCTGACTGTTAAGGTCTTGAGGATTTCATCTGACATTTCGCCAGTACGATACCAGGACCCCATGTCTGCACAGAGGATCGGCATAATATCATATATAGCAAAGAAGTGCATTTTGCCCCCAACATTTAATTTTTTTCAAACAAATATGCAACAATACACACATATATATTAGAAAATAAAGGGGAAGTCTTTCTGATAACATGGGAACTTATGAATCTCTGACCATCCACCCAGCCTGCTCACATGTGCTCTGACTCTATGAAGAAATGAACCATTTCCACTGACCAGTATTCTTTCTATTTCTTGACATTATTTCCTTTTTCTTATTATTTTTTTCTCCCATTAGTCATTACTTATAGGATTAGGATTTCATCTTTCTCTTTACTGTCTGAGTATTTGTTCAGGGGTTTTTGTAAAATGTTACAAACAAATAAATATATAATTGAAAAAAGAAAGGGACAGAATCTGTGTATTGAATCAGCTCTGGTGAATAAAGAAACCATTTTTAATTAATCTCAATATTTATAGTATAGAATGTGATAACTGCAAATTAAAAATGTGGATGTGTCTTTCTCTTTTTTCCCTTTAAAAGAATAGTACAGGCAAATAATACACATAACACACACACGACAACTTGATAACATGAGCTCACCAAAACAAGAAAAAACAAATGAACAATCAGACATATAAAGAACAAAAAAGTAAATAAAAAAGAAATAATAAAAGTAATAGGATTATTACAGAGATTCAAATAATCGGGTTCATAGTAGTGGTATATTTAGAAACTGAAATATACAAATTAAAGAGACAGCATTAGAGTTCAATATCCCACTAGAGCAAATTTATCAATAGAGCAATTTATCCCATTGCAACGGTTTAACAGACATCACACTGCATTCAGGAAATTTAGGTTCTTTTTTTTTTTAAAGGAAATTCTTTATTATTAAGGACTGTTCGTTACTTATGAGGGCAGAGGGGGTGGTTTAAAAAGGGGGAGACATGACTTATGTTTTTAAATTTGGCTTACAAATTTAAATGGCTGCATTTTGTACTTATTTTACCGCAGATTTGGAAGAAAATCCAGTTCACCATAATTATCCCCATTTATCATAGCCAGAAACTGTAAAAGCAGAAATTATCAATGGATTTTCAAATTTCAGAAAGTCTTTAGACACATCATGTGTGATGAACACTTCTGTCAGAAAAAAAAAACAAAAACATAATCACATATGAGCCTAAAATAGAGATATTTCATCAAAATCACTTTATTCTACAACTCATTTAATAAACTGTTTGTACATGCACAACAAGAGTGAAAAACTGAAGCTTTCTCAGCTGCAGGATTTTGTCTTCAACTTTTAACTTTTAAATTTCAAATATCAAAGGGTCAGTTTGAAAAATCTAATAACTCATTTATGGTGGAGGGAGCGTCGTGCATTTTCCACCAGTCACTCAGGGAGCTTAAGGAAAAATATTTGTAGCTTCAGGGAAGGTCAAAATAAAAAAGTCACACCTCAGCCACCCCCCTCCTCTGATTAATAAAGAACAGTCCCTGAATATTAAATAAATAATTCTTGAATCAGCTTTAAATAAAAATATTTTCTAACAGAATAACTGTGTTTATTATCTGGGGACAGTTTTGATCGGGAACCCCCGACATGATGCCTAAAAGTGTAAATTCAAAACAAATGCTGAGTGGCCTCAGCCAGCGTTGGATATCGGTCCACAAACCTGCCCCATGTGGGAAACAGACAAACAAGTGCAGCTGCTCTTCCTAACCCTTACTTATTATGTTTTTTTCTATGTTTATTTATCTATGTGTTTTTTTAATGTTAAACACATTTAGGTGTTTTTGAGCAGCCATAAATTTGTAGAAGATCTTTAGCTGAAATATTCTAAAGTAGGGATGAGTTGCTGTGTTGCTGATTGCTCTGAAAAATTGTTCCTAATGTATCAAATGTTAACTTCATTTTCCAAAAAGAAGGGACTATATTAGGGGAAAATAATGAAATTATTTATAATTTTATTTTGCAAAATGTAGCTCTCACTGCTTTCCCCTGTATGAACATGTATCATTTAACTGAATAATAAATAAACGATAATACTGGTGATGTTTTTTCATATTGTCGAGAAATTCCATGAAAAAAAAAAACAAACCAACAGTGAACATATCCCACTAACAACTTTTTTTTCATGCATCCAAAGCCTGTTATATTCTACTTACCTACCAGAGGTCTTCAACACTTCTCAGACTAAGGTCCCCTCAGCTGGAAAAGAAATGGAGCAGGGACCCCCTGCTACATATAAAAAAGAATTGAGCTGCATGTTAAACTGGGCTTTCACGTGGGCAGCTTAAAGTACCATGTATCAACATGCTGTTTTTTTGCACTGTTTTTTATTAGAATAATATTATCGTCAGATTCATATATTTACACATCATGTGTGTTTCTGAGGTGGATGGTATTTTAGAGTCTCTTGCATTACGGGTTACAAAATGATTCATTGTGGCTCACAAGAATGTCTGAATACTTCAAATAATAATAATATAGCTAATCGGCCTGATATGTTTCAAGAATATTTAACTGTTTGCTCACATTGTTTTTTACAAATATGCCAATTTATCTTCATCTTAATACAGTTTATTCTATACTTATTTATTTATTGCATTTTTATCTCTCACTGAACATCCTGAGTCTTTTGTTTTATGTTCTTTGTAGGAATGTATCACTTTAGTGTCACAACTAATTTCATTGTATTCCTCTGCCAATTTCTATTTTATTCTATTCATATATTGGATTCATGTCAATGTGTATTTTCAGACATATTTTGATAAAAAAAATTAAATAAAACATAAACTAAATTACAGAACAATAATTTGGTGGCCCCCGTGCAGTAACTCTGAGGATGTTCTAGGGGTCATGGACCCCATGTTGAAGACCCACACTGTATACTACAGACCTCTTTTGTTGTCCACAAACTTTTAAAAAAGTGGGTGACATGTTCTTTTGTTACAATTAAAATGGGCACTGTAGTTTATTTTGAATTCATTCACACACCATCCTGCTGCAGTAAATACTCACTAGCTCACAAAATGTGTATTAATCCGCAGCTTAATATAGTCCCTAACAAATGCACCATTTACTCCTATTTGAGAAATGTTTGCTGTTAACCACAGTGCCCAGATGTTTCAGGAAACTATTAGCCTTTAAAAAGTGAAGGAAGGAATGGATCTGAGGCTGACAGCCACACACACACACACACACACACACAGTAGGGACTTAAAGTATTGAGAGACAGACTAACACATTTTTTTCTCCTCTTTTCATGGGATCTCTTGACATTTCCTGACTGTGATATACAGTGGGCCATCCCCTTCCTGCTGGTAGGAGCACTTCCAGAATTCGTTTTACATCCCTGACAAAAATATCCCAACCCCTCCCATGTACCGTACCCTGCGCTGACACGATCATAAATAACGTGCTGATAGCTGGTGTAAGGAGCCATAAAAATATAGCGGTGATTCCTCTCCTCTGCCAAATTACAGCCTTCACTTTTACTCCAGCACAAAGTCACAATTTGCGCTGTCATCTGTCACTAAAACAGACATAATTTACTGCCTCAGAGACGTTTACCTTTGTTCTTTGCTTCAGTGAGCGTACAGGAAAACAAGACAGGTGTCCTTCTGTGTGCGAGATAACTTGCGGATGAAAGACAAAACAATAAAAACGGATGGGAGTCAATTGAACTTCTTGTTTTAATTTTTTCGCAGCTGGGGGCTACGTCTTGTTAGTCCTGGATTCTCTCTTAGTGTAAGCAAAACTGGCATGTCCAGAGCCAAAATGGTTGCCTTAGGTAGACAATACACTGAGGGCCACCACAAATTTGTGACAATGGTCTATTTTGGCAAGACATTTCACCACAACACAGAAGATCTACGTATAATAACAGAACCTGACGTTCCAGACCGTTTATTTATTCAATATGCTTCATCTGGTTCTCATTTAGGGACGAGTGATTGATGTGGCTCATGGTGATACTGCAGGAGCCTGGACCTGTAGCACGACGTGACTGTTTATCATATAGTAAAGCCTGACATGCTGCAAAAGGTGCACAGCCTGAAGCCAAATGGCTCTGCAAGATGTCTGCTTAAGTGCTTATCAAAGTTACCGTCGTGGAAGGTTGCTGATTATAATTGTTCTAAGGTACATTCATTTGTAGTTGCATGTCATGCTGAACAGAAAATGACTGCAAAACGTCCCACACATTTCTGACTGTTAAATTACTGCCTGGGCACATGCTCCACTGCCACGGATCAAACAAAGAACAGACATCTCCGGCTAGGATCTTTAATGGGATTTGAAAATGCATTTTTGACGATAAAACAAAGTGAAATACTCAGATTTTTTTGTTTTGTTTGTTGGTTCAAAAGCCACAGTCTTGACTGTTTCGGACATGTTTGTATAATGGAAGAGCTGCACATACCACCACCGCTGCTCTGCTGAATTATCAGAAAGAATAAAGGAATTTCAGTGACGGCAGACGTCTGTGATGCATTCAATCATCTCTTATTTTAGCACAATCTCTTCCAGACATGACTGTGTGTGTGAGTGTGAGTGTGGTTCTGTGTATGTGTGGGTTAGAGAGATGCACAAGCAAGCACACACACACGGAAAGATAGTAAGACAGAGGCTGCATTCGAAATCACATTCTGCATTCTACACATTCAGTCAGCATACACTGCATACTGCCTCATCCAGCAGACTGTTCACACTGAAGTATGCTCAAGCAACGTGACTGTATCGGCCACAATGTTACCGGTCCAAACTATCCTTTAATTAAAATTGTTTATCACAATATCCAATATTAATTTAAGGCAAATTAAAATAATTAAATATCTCAGTGTTATCTCATTTTTCTGCTCTACATTGTATATGTGAGCTTCTGCATTTTCCTCTTGACTGTACCTCAATGTCGCTCACCATGATTTATAATTAATTCATCCAATGGTTAATTAATCTAACTATCAGCTTCGCAGTCCATGACTGGACAATCTGAAAAATCACAATGCATTGTGGGATGGTTGATTATGTCCATTTAACTCACTTCTGATACTCAATAATTCTTGCTAATCCAGTACACATCCAGGCATTTCTCACACACACAAAGTCCATATACTATGCAGGTGGAATGCACAACGCACTCAATCGTACGTTAGAGCTTCACACACTGGAGCTTTTTTTTTTCATGCAAATAATTCATGCATTAATGTATTTTGTCAAACTGTTGTTTTTTTTGTGGCGACTTTTATACAGAAGGTGAGTCCAAGTGGATGTTTGTGCCAAATTTAGAGAAATTCTCTCAAGGTGAAATACACGAGGCCACAGTGACCTTGACCTCTGACCTGACCAGAGATATTGTATTTACAAGAATGTGATGGACAGACAGATGAACTGACAAACGCACAGACGGACGGATGAACTGACAAATGGATGGATGGACAGACTGATGGACAAACGGACAGACAGATGGACGAATGGATGGACGGACAGACTGATGGATAGACGGAAGGACGAACTGACGAACGAACAGACGGACGGACGAACTGACAAACGGATGGACAGACGGACTGATGGACAAACGGACAGACAGATGGACGGATGGATGGACGGAAGGACAGACGGACTGACTGACACACAGACGGTTGGACGAATGGATGGACGGACGGACTGATGTACAAATGGACAGACGGACTGATGGACAAATGCACAAACAGACATGGATAGACAAACAGACAGATGGACGGATAGATGGGCGGCTGGACAGGCTGACAGATGGATGGATGAATGAATGGACGGATGGAGGAATGGATGGACAAACGAACTGATGGACAAACGGACAGACAGATGGACGAATGGATGGATGGATGGATGGACGGACGGAAGGACAGACGGACTGACTGACTGACAGACAGACGGTTGGACGAATGGATGGACGGACAGACTGATGAACAAATGGACAGACGGACGGATGGACAAATGGATGGATGGACGGACTGATGGACGGACAGACGGACTGATGGACAAATGCACAAACAGAGAGATGGATTGACAAACAGACAGATAGACGGATGGATGGACGGACAGACGGACTGATGGACAAATGCACAAACAGACAGATGGACGGATAGATGGGCGGCTGGACAGGCTGACAGATGGATGGATGAATGAATGGATGGATGGAGGAATGGATGGACAGACTGACCGATGGACGGACAGACGGAGAGATGGACAGCTGGATGAATGGATGGACAAACGAACTGATGGACAAATGGACAAACAGACAGATGGACGGACAGACGGACAAATGGAGGGACAGACAGACAGACAGACGGATGGATGGACGGATGGACAGACAACCCGAAAACATAACGCCTCTGACCACAGCCATCGCCAGGGCGGAGGCATTCAAAATATATAATTGTATCTCCCTAAATCAATGATCACAAAAAATAAAGCAAAGAATAATCCCTGATTGAAGTTACAGTAAAGGCCTTTAGGCGTGAGGTTTCCTGTAGGTTTAATCTGGAAGATAAAGAATGCACTGGTTTATTTATTTATTTATTTATTTTTAAATCAAGATCCTGACAATATAGGAGTGCAACACTTAATAAAGTGAGTACTCTTTTACAGTCCTGTACAGACCAGATCTATGATGTATATCCAGGTAAGGCTTCTGCTGAGACACTGGAAACATGTACACATGTCACATTTAAGACAGAAGTCTCGCTGTATTGTCTCACTGGAGAAAGACAGCGTCTTTCATTGAGTCAGCAACCGCTGGAAGAATCGTGGGAATGAAGGAAACTTTGCGATGACTCAGCTCAACTCATCTTTTCAACCTATCGAGTCCCATGTGGTTGTGAGGGCGGAATTTGAGCAAACACGGAAACACTGGTCGTCGTTAACCACATCAGACCCCGGATGATTCATCCTCGAGGAAGCTCAAAGGGGTGTCTGGATGGTGTGCATGTGCGTCTGTGTGTGAGGGTATGTGGGCATGTGGTTTCTGCGTCCTCCTCTGTAACAGGAATCTCTCTGTCCTTGGTGTTTTGAGAAAAGACCTTGAGGGCGTTCTGTGTCGCCGGTGGAGTCGTCTGAATCCTGGTATTTGTGAAATTTGGCCGAAGGGAGGGAATATATCACAGCACTGCCAACTACCTCCCTTTAGAAATATTAATCTTTGTAATATGTTCTGACTTTAGAATCAATCAAGTCCAGCATTTTGTTTCAAAATTTGGTGAGAAATCACTGCCGTGGGATTAAATTGAGGATCACTTCAAGCACGTAGCCAAGTCTTCAAACTGCCTGTCTATCTGTGCAAGTTTTTCTCCTTTCCTAACTCCTCGAGCAAGAATGTTTGTTTCACAACAACACCAGCCACTCCAATGACAGCTGTGTCTTCCAGAGGTCTCATACCTCATCAATAATTCAACAGGAATGGTATTGGCTGATGTTGTGACAGCCTGATTGAGTGTTTGTAACAGAGAACATTAATCGCAGTGCGCACATGTACGTTTCCAATTCAGGCAGACAATAGTTTTGTTGTGCCGAAACTTCAGGAGCATATGTTTTTATTGGTGACTGATATTGTCCCTCTCCATCTTTAACATGGAATATTGTGGTTTGGTGAAGCGTTTGAAGAAAATGGAACACTTTGGAATTGAATTTCTGTTAATGCCGTCCAATTATGAGCTCCTTGGATGTAGGACATAATCTGCTGTGTGTCATTTTGAAAACATCTCAGCAGGAAAATCAAAATCAGCCCTTTCCCCGAGGAAACACACTGCTCTGTGTGCCAGACAAGGTTTAACATACTCACTACTTTCTTCTCAGAACTTGCAAAAGTTTCAAACAAAGTATAAAGCATAAGCTGCATGTCAGCTGAATGAATATTCATACACACACAGTTCTGTCAACAAAAGCTCAATCCTTGTGTAAGGATTTTTTTTCCAGGATAAGCTGCTATCTTTAGCTTTTGACACGTCAATGACTCTGCAGCATATGGGAATATTTTCAATACAACACATGCTTTAGCTTTTCAGTACAAAGAGCTATATAATTATGAGCATACTTTTTAAATAATCTGTAATCTATCAAGTATCTCAGTGACTAAAATATAAACAGACTTAATGTACAAATACGACTGACGTGGCAGCAAAAAGGAATTTGAAGTAGTAGTTGCTCGGAAATGTGCTTAGTCACTGTATGGGAAGCTTCAGCCACTGGTTAGCTTAGCATAGCTTAGTTTAGCACAAAGACTGGAAACAGTTAGCCTTGCTCAAAGGTAACAAAAAATGCCTATCAGCAATTCTAGATGTTTCTGTCCTATTGTTGAACCCAGTTAACTTTTATTGCAGTGTTTCCCAACTGGTGTGTCCTGGTCCAAAAGTGTGTCCTGAGTCTATTCTGAATGGACCACAAGTGACTTGTGAACGTGTCAACTTTGTAAAAAAAACACACTTTATTTTGAAGTACAGTGAATTTCTGACATGGAGCTTTTACTTTGAAGTGCCGTTCCCAGCTGTACAGTGAGTGACTAATGGACAGCTATACCACAGAGACAGCAAACTAGCCCAATGACACGGCCAAACGCAAGTATGATGCTGAATATATTAAACTTATTGGACCTTGGACAGTTGACTAAGGAGAAATCTGGACCCTGTGGCTGGACCAGTTTGGAACCACTGCTTTACTGAGCCTAAGTTTCACATGTTAGAGCTTTCGGTGCCAGTGAGCAGATTTTATTTGCCTTTGGACACATCCAAGCTAGCTGTTTTCCCCAAAGAACAGCACTTAGCTTCGAAGCCAATTTGACATAATGGCCAAACCCTGAAATTACAGTTTCCAGGTCTGACACATGATGTCATGGGGCCTAATGGGTCGTACATGTGCTGCGTTTTTTGTACCCTCATATTCATTGTTTTAGATGTAGACATGTGACAGGCGAGCTCAAACGCCAGAGCAACGCCAGCACAGCACGAATGTGTTCCCGTGGGCCTCATTTTCATAACATAACAGCTGTGCCCTGAGATGTACTGAACTGATCTTTGTGAGCGCAGCAGCGTGAACATTACATTGTGAAAAAGATGTCCGAAGATCAGCGGATACATTTTTTTTTTAGTGTCACAACCTTTACAAAATGACTCATTTCAGTGTCGGGATTTGTTCCATTCAGTCCGAAAACATTTGGGAAGTCAAGAAGAAGCCACAAGATTAAATAATTTTATCCCCATTCAAGGGCTAAACAGGAAGTCAGCCGCTTGACCAGCAGTCTTTAAGTCTCTAGTGCATTTGCTCTATTGGCCCCATGACATGGAAGCTCTGGGAAATTTTATACCCAGGAAGTCAAACATTTTTGGCATCAAGCACCACTGAGTAACTTTCATAGGTATGAACGGGGCCCCACCTCCAATGCTGCATCCAGTTCTCTTTATACACCCATGGTTTCAAGTCTTTCTGCTAAGCTAAGCTAAGCTAAGCTAAGCTGCTGGTTGTAACTTCATATTCAATCCAAAGACCTGACAGTGCTATAAAAATTCCCTCAGCTCAAACCAAGGAAGTGACTGGGTTATTTCCTAAAATGCAACTATGCCTGCTGCTTCGTGGGATTCACTCTCACATGTAGATCTTCTTTGTTGCTAAATAAAACTCACGAGACTCAACCCCCAGAAGAATGCTAATCGTGCTTTTCCCCAGCCACAATCACACAACCAAAACAGAGGTTTGGGTTAACTGGTCAGAGAAGGATCAATTAACATACATATCTGGTGTAATTGAAATGAGCAATTAGCATTACTTAGCCTCTCATTAAATATTACGAGACAGATTTACTGTATGTAGGTAGGAGTTATGGTAGAGTGGGGTTAGTCAGCCAGCTGGCAATGGGCTAGAAAATATGTAACAAACATCTTTTCACACAACAAACACGCAATGAACGAGCTCGCGCATACACACTCTCTGCCTGCCTTTATTCATGCACACCAAAGACCATATATTTTTTGTTGCTGTAAGTGTAACTGCAAGAACAACACAATGTGACTCATCAAACTAACAATATGAATGTGTTTGTGGAGCATCCAAAGGGCCTTAGGACAACTGGAAATGACTACACAAACAAAAAAATTAAACCCTGGTTAGAGAATAAACAAATTAAAGTCCTTTTTATCCATTCAAAGACAAACCCCTAATGATGTCTGCTTGAATGCAAAGCTTTTAAATTACATCACAGGCCACAAACAACAAAGACTGTCTTCAAAAACCGTATGTAAAAGCAACAATACAACCAGTTTTGCACTGATCCATCACAACTGAGAAGTTTGGTTGTATAACAGGCCACTTTCTTCACAACAATCCCAGTTAGAGCTGCACAGTTAACTCTAAAAAGGGCCAAAGAAATCGTATTCTCCCATACTGAGTCACTGCCTGTGCTGACAAATAATCTCTACATAAAATACTATAATCCTTCAGTGACTTTTGCTTATTGTATCTTGGCTTTTCTGTACTGGGAACCAGATTCCAGATAAAAACAGGCACAGTAATAAAACATGCAACAGTTGTGTGTGCTCGTATTGTACACATGGCGTCCTGCCAGCTGAAAACTTAACCTTATGAATGAAAACAAATGTCTCAAATCAGCGCAGACTGACGTTTGGTATGTAGCCTTAGATATGGTAAATAGCTCAAAAAATGTCTGCGGCCAGATCCTGCAGAGGAAAGTTTGGATTTTTTTGTTCTGCTCTACACTTCCAAAGTAATCTCTTGTTTGAGAAAAACTACTGGGCCTCATGGAGTCACAGAAAAAATGTTTTAGTGGGAAACCCTGAATGTAAACGCAGCTTTTGTTTGTTTAGGGATATACTACACAGGAATTTCCTAAAAAAAAACAATGTATAGGCTCACAACAGAAGTAATCCATCACACTTATGACTCACTAGAAGTGTGTGGTGGTGTGTATTTTCTGCGGAGATTCTGCCCTCTGCCTGTATTTTCTTATTTCTTTCTTATTTTCAGTGTTCAGGGCGTTTATGGGCGTGTACCTCCACAGCACTCAGGTGAGGTCGGGGCTTTATATTAAGGTAGCAACCAAGTGCAGGACTGTAAGCAGCAAGCATCAAAGGGCATTTTCATATGAGGTATGATTGTACCTGAGTACACTTGAGTCATCATCTGGGGCTGAATCTATATGTCCACCCTTTGGACTTGCACACTGAGCCCTCACGGACTTCAGCTGTACATAGCGTGACGTAATAACGGTCATTACGTATTATTACGTATTATGGTCATAACTATTTTTTTTGTTTGTTTGTTTTTTTGGCTAATGAAAAAAAAACACACAGTCACTTTTGTATTGCAACAAATTGTGGGTTATTAAATCAGTGAAGTCTGCTGAAGTCTGCACCCCGAGCAGATTCTCTGGAAGTCTGCAGAAAGTTCAATTTAGGCCCCTTGTGGACCGGATTAAGTGTGGATTTGGACAGCCCTCAGCACTCCCAGACTTTCTGGGAACAGACCTGCAAAGTCCGCAAGTCTGCAAGTGTGGTAAAGTCCGAACATTTGGATTCAGACTTGTTGACATTTTTGTTGTGCTACAGTGTAGAAAAGGGCGCTGCAGATGGACACTGCTGTCCCAGAGACCTTCATCAGCAGGGACTGACAGAGTGCTTTCCACCTCCCGTCAGAGCTTCGACTGCACGTCTAAGGCAGCAGCAAAGCCTCATTTGTGTCAGCCAGTGGCGGACTGCGCTGCTGTCTGATGTAGAGGTATCAGTATTAAATTGATACTGTTTCATATCCAGTTGAAAACTCCTTGCAGTCTGTGTTTCGGTACCGTTGATGCTCACATCTGTACCGTACTGGAGTACACATGAACCACATGCAAGACCTCCTTTTCATGTGGACTCAGGCACATAAGGCCGCTCTGGCCCATGAACGGTACACAGTGTTTACATGAATGAAATGTACTGGACTTTGGGGTAAAGTGTAGTTGGATCTGGGCCCAGGTTCCTGATGTAACGACCCTCCCCAAGAGACACAGTGCAAGAAAAAGGCCAGATGAAATGCCAGACGAGAGTGAACATTCACATGAAATAGAGAAACTACTACTGACCATTTGGACCGTGTATCACCTAGAAATACAACCATTAAAAAGCTAGAGGGCAATGTAAAATGAAATGCCTATATTTATAACTAGATGCTGCTTTTACACCAATAGAAATATATCCATCTCATCATCGAAGATATGCTCATCAGTGCATGTTGATAGCAAAGAGAGGAAAAAAAAGGCTGCTGAAATATCAGATCTAACACTAGAAACAGAAGGCAAGAAGCTCGAATATATTTATGACATTTGAGACACAAATCTGCCACAAAATAAAGACATATAAGATAAATTGTGTTTACGATATATTCAAGATCCACTTCATGGTTTTTAGGACTTGTATGTCTTATCTCAGTCCTCAGTGTTGAGGTAAGTCTTTAAACTGGCTCCAAATCTACAACCAGGCAACCACATACTTTGGTTGAACACAAACAGAGCTTGGATACACTGTCGGATGAAATATTGGTGAGAGCCTACCTTAACTGCCAATAATAATAATAATGAGATATGTGCTGTCAAACAAACTTAGACAGAAATATGTACAAACACAAACACGCAAGTGCAAAAGCATACACTCATAGCTACATGCAGGTACACACAACAAACCACAATGCTGTCACATCAAGTTCAAGGGCTGCAGATGAAAGGTGACAGACATGCAGTGAGTAAATATCCCAGTTTTCTTAAGGTGTGGTTTGTGATGAGTGAGCAGAGACAGCACAGGTGTAAGAGCTGCTGAAAGATATACTCATAGACATTTAAGCCTTTTTTACACAGAGATCAGACTGTAGGGCCACTACTAAGTCCCTTCTTTACGCCGCCTCTGCATGTTTACACAGAATCAAATGCCGGTGGTGTTATGCTGCTTCAGTGCGTGACTTCAGACAGCATGCCGGCATTACAAACTCAGAAGAGGCGTGACAAGCCTGACATGTCACGCCACAGTGTCCGCCTCTAGTGTGACAAAAAACATACAGGTCAGCTGTGCTTTCTAAACAATAACAATGACAAGACATTTGAACAACGATCGTTTAAAGACCTTGTTGTATGGATGCTGATCTCGTCCTCCACTTGGAGGGTAAGAGTGCTTCTCAGACCTAGAGTTGTCTCCTTTGGTCTGAATCAGGGACTCATTCTGTTCCAAAGTTGTATAATTGCCTAGAGTTGGTTCGTGTTCTCATGGCAGCATTTACAAGCGGACCAGATCAAATGCCTTGTGTGAGAAAGCTGCTCTTGATTGGTCAGAATTTCCATGTAGGAAAAATCCAGGAAGTAAAGAAAACGTTGAAGAAGAGTACACTTGCAAGATAAATGTGACACTTTCTAATGTCACAATGGAGGGACAACTACGCAGGTTGATTTTAGCGCTGCTCATCGTGGACTATATTGCTGTCATTGTTCATTTGAGTCAAAGCATACAGTTTGAAAACGAGGCGCGGCTCCAACTAGAAAACAATGTTTTGATGCATTGGATGTGCTGAATGTGCATATTAAGGCAGTACAGGAGGAGGCGCACATTAATAATCCTCCAGGACTGTAACATGCTCATGTTTAACCCAAACAATGTGTCATGTGACTGCAGTTGGTTCAGATCCAGGTCGGGACACGTTCTCACCACAAACACCTCTTCAAGAAGGTCTCAGTCTGGTTGTTTTGGTGCACTGAGTGTGATTGCTGTGTTCACACCTGCCCAAACGAACCACACTTAGGGGGCAAACGAACTTGAGTTTGATTGAACTGAACCAAACAGGGCAGGTGTAAAAGCACCCTAAGGAGCTCCTGGATCTCATTGTTTTCCCAATTTGCAGACATTTACTGTTCTTCTTCTTTGAGATAGCCGCTAACTGCTAATAACTTCTTTTTAAATCTCCTACATTGGCAAGACCACTCTGTCCCCAACTTACTGCGATTGTACCTTATATAGAGTTCATCAAGGCAGCACAACAGTGTAATATTCCCGCCTTGAACAGGCAGTGTAAAAGGGGCTTTAGCCACCAGTACGTCCACTTTCCTACTCCTTGTCCCCCTACTTATGGCACCCTTGCTTGGACCACAACCATCTTCAACCTCCACCTTCATTGTGATTTCTGTCATCTCAGCTACACACTTATAGGGATGCTACAGTGAGGAACTTTTCCCACTGGTTTATAAAGTTGTGACAGCGTCAGAAGAAATATTGCCAGATAGACGCCTTTGTTTTCCAAATCTTTTGCCATGATCTTGTCAGTCAACTCTCCATCAAAGTAAAATGTACACTCTGGCAACTGCACAACATCCATACGTAACAGGAATCAAATGCTAGTACACTTATTTTAATGTGACACAACAAGCCCTCAGCTCTCTTAAGAGTTGTGACCCAACATACCTGACCCAGACACAGCCATCCTCCCACTAACGAAAGTGGACATTCATCTGTTTCTCTTAGTGGCTTGATTGAGGCTCTCATCAAACATCAGCACAAATGACCCAGCCTGTTTATGCTCGGAGCAAGCTGTTCTTTAAAGCATGGCGCTAAACCAAAGCAGACTACGTAAACTGTTTTATCTCTTCCACAGGCAAATGTCAGGGCTATTTCTGAATCTGGGAACACTGCTTGAAAAAGATCTGAAATCTGTTGGTCAACTGTCACTGTCAGTGAAATTAGACTTCTGCTGTTCTCTGCTGCGACCATTATGTGATCCGTGTATGACCGGTAACACTGATAACTGATAACACAGACCACTGCAAAATCTGTCCCGCAGACAGACAAAGAGATCAATAAATACCAGGCAAAATACACGAAACAGCTTCTGTTGTAGTTCCCACTACAATAGCTATGTCCAGGAACAAACTCTGCCATGATCACACACACACGCACAGACTCACAGAGACTCACAAGGTGTAAACAATACCAGCTGGTAATAATGGCGGCTCTGTTTCGCTGAAGTGTGCCAGTAAGAAAGTGAGCCAGCACAGACCTGGAAGGCCTTGGAACTGGCATACCTGACTGGAGTGCATCCAGTATGACAGTAATCTGCTCTCTCTCTCAATGGGAAATAAAAGAGGATACTTAGTGAACAGGATTAATGACACTAATGGTATCCCTGTTAAAATCAAATATAAAAGAAATACTTTTTGAATATATATAATATAAAGAAACCTCACCCCCCACAGACATTGCAGCAAATCCTGTCTCTACTTCCCCCCTGCCCTTCTCTTGTACTGCCTTAGGTATATACATACTGTATACTGTTTATAAACCTTTACTTTATCAGGTAAATCTAATTGAGACTGAGATCTTATTTTCAAGAGAGACCTGAGTTTGTTACCTGACATAGTTTTTGTTATGGACAGTGTGTAAATGACCATCAGACGACAGCTGTTAGGCACAGTCAAACACGCCGCTCGCACTGCAGCGCAGCACACACACTCAGTTGGAGCGGAGCTTGTGTTGCGTTCAGGCGTTGTCACGTAAATAACACATTCCATCACTTGAATAGGCCATAGCACAACACAGCAGCATGTCAAGAGGGCCGTCTCATCTGGTCAGATACAGACAATAGGTCTACATAGCCATGTGTAATCAATGCAATGATCCCACCATGTGGTTTCATTAGTATATCTTGCTGTAGGCTAATACTAATATTAATGCCATTTGTTAAGTGTTCAAAAAGCTGGACAGCAACAAGTTGCAGATTTCTTTATTACTATAGATATTTTAAAAGATGCCAGTATCGTATCGTATTTTTGGTATCGTATCGTTAGTATCGAGTATCGTGATATTTTTGGCAGGTATTGTATCGAAGTCATAATTTTGGTATCGTGACAACTCTACTCATGAACGTGTCATGTTTGTATAAAACACACTTTATTTTGAAGTACAGTTAACTTCTGGCACAGAGCTTTTATTTTGAAGTGCCGTTTTCTGCTGTAGAGTGAGTGACTAACCAACAGCTACTTGACAGAGACAGCAAACTAGCTTGATGACATGCACAAACGCAAGTGTGATGCTGGATATATTAAACTGTGTGGACCTTGAACTAATGACTAAGGAGAGATCTGGGACCAGTTGGGAACCACTGGTTTAAAATGTAGAATATCAATTGTAGTGGTAGTAATGGTAAGAATTATTGGTGAAGTTGTCAAATATGCTGTTATGAAGCTCAGCTTAAGTTCAATCAGAAGACTTTATGCTGTATTCATTCACAATTCTCTCTCTATCCCACTCCCACCACTTCCACCAGTCAGCTGACTATGAGTGTTCCCCATCCTGGTTAGCCAGGAGGGATGGCAAGGAGGCATTTGTGATCTGCTGGACCCTCTACACCCTGGACAGGTCGGCAGACTATCACAGGGCTGACACATAGAGACAGACAACCATTCACACTCACATTCACACCTACAGACAATTTAGAGTCACCAGTTAACCTGCATGTCTTTGGACTGTGGGAGGAAGCTGGAGTACCCAGAGAAACAGGCAGGGAGAACATGTAAACTCTGCACAACTGAGGTGACAATGCTAACCACTGCATCACTTTGCCTCCATGTCGCTACTGCCTAATCTACCACGTCTTTACCAGCCCTCCTGGAAAGTATGACATCACAACAGGGTTTAATTACCGAAGACTTTTCACATTTCTCATACTTGTGTGCACATGTAAATAAATATTCTTTTCTCTCAGAACAAGTCTCTCCTGATTGAGATAAATCTACACTACAATGAGAAGATACATTGGCACTTTTAGGACGCATGGCATTTTAAGGACAATGTTGTTAAGTAATGGGGGACACCGGTGTCTACAAGTGTATTTGCTGAGGTTAGTTGGTCTAGAGGAGTAGTTAGCTTGTCTTCATACCTGGTGATGCAGTACAGAGGATGTTTTAGACCCACCTGGTTTGTTTATAAAAGTACACACTGATAGATTCATTTATTCTGTACACTGAGCATTATGAGATATAATACTAATTAAGGTAATGCATCACAGTTCTATGAGCCATGTCTGGTCTTTATCCATGTTATCAGCCCTATTTATACAGGTTCTGTAACCCAATCCAGCGTCTTACATCAATCACTGTTACGATACTTAATCGTTATTCCACCTCTCTGAGTGTAGGCTCTGTAAGCGTATAAGTTTGGCACATAGTCAATATTCAAAGTCGGTCCTAATAGGTGTAGTGCTGTACAGTTAACCCTTACTTTGAATTAAGGGCTTATTTAAGATTAGCGGCTGTACATGTACACAAAAAGGGTAAGGATTGTGGGTAATGCTGCTCATCCTTGGTCAACCAAACAGGAACATGAAAACACGGGAGCACTGTGGTGCACAGAGTCGTAAATCCACATGGACATTCAGCTGCTCACAAACGCCTCAGCCCAGTTGCCAGGAGAAAACATTGGCATTGTACGTTTCTGCAAACCATGAATATGTCACATTTGTTTGTTTCGTATGTGTCATATCAAAGTTTCTGAAGTGACAAAGTATATGAGCTGGGTTTTTTATCTGGCAACACATTCTCAATCTGACCTCGTCACATATCGACGTTTAGTCATGGACTTTCCACGTCCACATACAACGTTTGAGGTACCCTGGGAACGTTGGTTGTTGATGTTCTGGGACACCGTGTCAAGTTCTCTTCTTTCAAGATACACTTCTGTTTTCACAGATTTACCATTTACATACAGTCTCTTTCAAAATAAAAGCACTATGTTGGTACAACACCGCAATAGACTGTTTTTCCTTCAACAACAAACACACATGGTTAGGTTTAGGAAAAAAGAACAGAGTTTGGCTTTAGAAACTTACGGGACGTGAACACCACTCTCTCGACTCTCCCACCCGCCCCACTTTGACTTTCGCCACCTTAACTTTTTTCCTTGTTCTGACCCGTTTCCCCCTGAAGCCGCCAGACGCCATTAAACCGCGTATCATTATCACGACATTAAAGAATGCATTATTTCATTGGTTTCTGACGCCACAAGTCACTGCCAAAGCACTGAAAATTTGATGACCTGGATTGCATGACACCTAGGCAAAGCTCCTGCCAAGCTGCAGGTGTTCAGTCACGACACATCGCTGTTTTTCCAGAGTGGACAGTGCCATGAAAAGCTATTGTTGTTTGTTACTGATACATCGCTGCGTTTCCTGCTAGGATATACATTATTGCATTTCCTGCCAGAATACTGCCACAAATAGCAACTAACCTGAGACATTACTGCATTTCCTGCCAGCATAGTGCCATCAAACGTTGTTTTTTACAGAGACAACTCTGCCTTCCTGCCTGCATAGTGCACAAACAGCAGCTGTTTTTTTACGGAGACAATGCTGCCTCTCCACTGGGGAATGCGCCCTCAAAACTGAATGTTTTCAGCCGAAACACAGTCTTTTCCTAACCATAACCAACTGGTTTCTGTGCCTAAATCTAACCACACGTTAACCACAGCACTGTTAAAACTGAAAGTTTCAACATATCTGCTACATAAAAACATAAGAATGTACAATTGTAATGTTTCTATGGTTTTCAGAAACATACAACGCCAGCTTTTTTCTGGTGACTTAGTTGAATACATGCCTGGTCTATTTGGTGTACACATTGTGCCCACACAGCTCTGAGTGACAGTAATTTGTTGAACTAGACCCACTCAAACAACTAAATTCCTTCCTGAAAACAACAACTGTTTCAAATTTGCCTCCTCGATGCAGCCATTTCACAGAGCGGATGCCTATTTGGTATAAAGTGGTAGTGGCTGCTGCATGTGTCCTAAATTAAAGTGCTTCCCTCTGTTCTATGTGTCTTTTGAGACAGACTGTCCATCACAGAGAGCGAGCTGGCAAATCCTGTTCATCAGCCGTACGCAGAACAGCGGACATCAGCTTTCCCTTTGAATTGCCTCACCTCTTAAAAGACAAAATTCATTTTAGAAGTTATGTTTTTTCGCACTCTCCCTGACTGCCTGGTAAGCACGTCAATTTAAACTAACAGCCCATGCACTCATACAGACACATATAGTTTTATACTCTTCTTTCTTTTATTTATATGTATTTGAAACTTGAAAACAATAAACTTATACACCAAACAACTTCAAACTTTCAGTTTCAAAATGTTATCAGAGGTCATTGCCATTTTAAACCCAGGTAATTGGCGGTAATTCTCACAGTGCAGCACACTGGCACAGGTCACCCCTGCCTCTCCGAGTGACGTCAGACGCTGACCTCAGCCGTGGCAGGGTCGCAGGCAGTGGGTCAGCCCGTTGGCAGTGCATCCAGTTCAGATTAACATTAACAGAACGTGACAGTGCTGAGAGGCTTTGAGCTCTCTGGGGCAGAGGATTAACTACCAACTGCTTTACCTGCAGTGCCTACCTACAACTAATGCTGTCCCAATTCCATACTACATACTAATATGAGAGGGTTTAGAGTATGGAGCGCCGTCACACTTGGAAAGTGACAAAACGAAGTATATTCCTAAGTGTCAGCAGGAGGTAGCTACTCACACATGCAGATTCAGCGTCCCTGACAGAGGGGATTCAGCTCCAGGAACATCTCTGAAAAGGGAGGGAAAATACAGTTTTGAGTCTTTGGAAAAACAATTTGCTTTGTGTTTGTTGGGAGAGGGGCACAACACCGATTTTACACGGAAAGGTCAGTTTACTCGTCATGGAGAGGACTACTCATCCTGAGAAAACAGTTATATAATGTCTGCTGTAGACTTGAGACTTCAAAACATCTGACAGCAAACCTGCTCTATGAAACAGGGGCATGGAGTTTAAACAATGACGGTATTCAACAGGCAGGGAGGAGAGATCTACTGACAGATGCTACTGAGTTGCACTATTGAAGCTGAGGATCCTCACTCAACATTCAATACGTTATTGTCATTTCAACATAGTTGATAAGAGGTTGGTTTGGTGAGCGCACACACTTCTAACATACAATAAACACCTTAGGACATGAAAATAAATTCAGGATGTTCTCTTTCACTGATCATACTTATACCTACAAAAAGTACTGCACTATAATTCGTATGTAACCCACATAATTGTGAGCCGGGAGGCTGTGATCATGTGACGTTTGTGCTGCAGGCTGTCCTCCATCATATGATGTGAGCAAAGGAGGAAGTCAGGTAACATAGTATAAAGAAAAGTCCAAAAACAATGGTAGTGTATTAGTGGCTGGTAGAGTTTGGAATCCATTAGCAACAGTGGAAGGAGGACAAAAGGTTAATTTCCAACCCTTACTTTGACCTAGGAGACCGGGATTTGTGTTCCAGTGTGAAACCAGTATCAATGTTGCATTATTTTAGGTTATGTAGGTATGTAACATCACGTTGTTTGTTGTCATGTCACGTCACATCACGTTGTATTACCTGACAATACCAAACCATGATGGTTTTCTCAACCTAACCAGTAGAGGCGCTAATTTGTAAGACATCATGTGAACCGTTGTGTGAAGATACATTGATGAATTAAAACGAGCATTGTCATGGACATGCTATCTGTAACACAACCAGCTATGATGCTATGTACAGCACAATATCTACATAACCCTGCAGTGTCTTACTTAACTTTATGTCTGTGACACACAGTATCAGCACAGTATCCTTTAAATTTTACTGGCAGGAATACTCCACAGTCACGCTTTGATTGACATCCATCACTGCACAGCTTGAGTCACTTCCAGTTATGGAAAATTGTACAATACAGTATTTGTTGTCTGCTTTCTGCAAAACAGTGTATTACTGTTTGAAGTTTGGTATAGCACATGGATCGTATTAACACAGTATCAGTATTTGTTAGTAGTTAGCTCTATTCCCAAGACACCCAACCAGTAGCTTTAATGACTATTTATAATTTTGCTGGGGAAAAAAACATCTTTGCATTTTGAATTTCTATTCAAATAAATCAGCAGGACTAATAATAGTGTCACACGGCATCAAACCAACCTGAACTTTACGTCATGAGCACAACAACAGAAACAAACAATAAAAGGTCGATGAAATTAACCAATATTATGAATCACTAATTGAACTGAATTTGGATTACTCTGTGAGTCTTTGGAAGCCAACAGGTTTGCGTGGTACTCATTCCCTATCTCGCCAGTTATCATGAGCTTAAAGGAAAACCTAACCCAACAAATAATCACTTGTATGTCAATTAATCACCCCTTGTTAAGTTCCTGAAGACACTTTGTTTTTCTCACATGCCTTCATGACGAACAAAGAATCTAAAATCTGAGAAAATTCTTGATGAATTGAAATCACAGGCGACTGCACTTAATAACAAAGCTACAAAACATCCATTATAAACTCATGCAGAATAATCTTCCCAAACACATACAATTTTACTGAAAACTAAGTATTTAAAACACTTCTGCATAAACCATGTCATGCACAGACGAGTAGTGCACCTGCACTGTTTATGCTAAAGTATTTTAAATACTAAAGTTTCAGTGAAAATGTATGTGTCTGGGAAGCACTGAGCAAATAAACCTTTATTTAATCAGGTAAGTCTTATTGAGATCAAGATCTCGTTTTCAAGAGAGACCTGAGCACATAAATAACTACATAAAACTACCATTTTAAAAAGCACACACCAGTAAGTACTTGTAGATTTCTGAATTGACCCATTGGAGCCAGAGTATCAAGCTTCAACATACACTGCAGTTCGTTCCAGGTGCAAAGAGCCTAAAGCAATCTTTCCCAAGTCAGTGTTAGTTCTAGGAACCTGCAGTTACAGTTATGTGTTACAGCTCTCCAGCCAATAAGTGACGTCAAATATGAGGGCAATTTTTGAAGAAGTCCTTCATAAATAAATAAATAAATAAATAAATACAAATACTGGTCTCTTCTGATAGAAGGAGAGGGCCAACCCACTTTTTGATACAGTATATGTCTGGATAAAAAGACCTGGATTCTACTACACCAGTTGTTTGAGAGTTTGTAAAGTTATGTTTTGATATAGTTTTGCTGCTGTTAAGCGTGGACCCCTATGACTTTAAATCATCAAGAATGTTTGCCATTTCTGGATTATTATGGGGTGAGTAAGTGACATACATATGATCATTTGGTTGTTCCTTTAATAAATGCCAAAACAGGCATCACTCTACAACTGCACAAGCATCAACAATATTTCTTTAAATTATTTAATTACCTTTGATAAAGCTTTGAGCTTTTCATTAGTGATTCTCTACTTCTGATATCCTCACCGACTGTGACTGAAACGTTTGTCGGAGCAGAAAAACAGACCAGAAGGGAGAGCTCGAGCAAATTTAAATCAGCAGTGTAGCCTATCTGCCCATTAACCATGTCCCTATTATAGGCTTATTGGCAGAGCTGGTCCTGAACCAGCTGTAAATATAATTAGTGACCACATTGCGCTGGAAGAGCCTCGTGTTGAGTCCTGCTTTCCAGGCCACAGTTTGCAGACCCTCTCTGCTGGCTACACCTCAGACTTCTTGTAACACTAAAACCAATCTAATAACTTGTTTGGTGTAGCCGTGCTTGATTTTTTATGGATTTACATCACACCATCCACCATACACTGTGACAAATTCTGCTCAACGCAGTCAAAATAAGCGGCCGCACCGGGTGCCAGCGAGGAAAAATCCTGAGAATCAGATTTCCTGTGGTAATGCCAAGTCAGTGAACAAAGTGTAACTGCTCCCAGCCAGCTTTCGTCTAAGGAGAAAAATATTTTCCCTCAAAATATTATCATACGAATATTACAGACACAGACAGCAATGCTATTCACATCAAGAATGCACATTCATCACTATGTAAGCGCTCATAAAGCGGGTAATGAGGCGCTTGTAACAGTGTTTTTCACAATATGTAAAGACTCTGTTAATATAATATAGGTAGGAGAATAATACGTTTTACAAGAGAAGTCTGGTCGTAGAGGTTATTGGGGTCCGTTCTCTGCAGTGTCTGTGGTGTAATTAAATGTTCTGCAAACTAAGCATAATGACATCACCATAGGCTTACACAGAATTTATATTAGAAGTTTATAACAACAAAAAGTGTCAGATAAAACACAGTGTACTGTTTCACTCGAAAATTCGTTGCTGTAATATTATCTGGCGTGTCCAGCAGTTATACTTTATAAACCTGGTTTTCATTAAGGGCATGAAGCAACACTTTTTCGGGTTCACTGCATAGGTTACGGTATGGCCAAAGCCAGGACAAAGAATGTCATTCCTTATTAACAGAGGCTGCAGTTTAGAGCCGAGGATCAGATTTCATCAGAGGGGAAGACGAAAGTGAGCCAAGCAGCCCACCACAGCATCACCGCCCCCCCCGACACACACACACAGCCACCATCCAGAGATCTCCCCTATATTATGTCTGTGGTGTGCACTCATCAGTGACTGACAGGTCGTTCTACAGGTAATGAAAATATTATAACAGACGATTTCTTAGCAGTATCAGCAGTTATGATCTCACAAACTGTCAACGCTCACTTTAGCGACAAAATATCAGTTCAATATAGTGAGAGAAATGATAATTTATTACATTTTTTAACTGCAGAGTACACTGTAGTTTAACAAACTGGTGAATACACGTTTAATGTATGTTCACAGTGTTCATATTGCTCTCTAATTTAATCTTAGAATGTGCATATCGTCATGTTTTGCAGGTGGCAACCTCCAGGACTGAAAAATTAAGCCCATGCTAAAGTGCCAAAACCTGTAGTTCTTTCAATGACCACTTGAGGCTGACTACAAGAGCGAGTCAATCCCCATGCGGAGAGTAAATATTTTTTAAATGTTATGAAGGCTTAAAGTTGTCCATATTTAAGGGCGGGACGTCTTTGAATGAAAAGAGGGTTCGGTCCATCAACAAGTCGCTACCACGGCGACAGTGTTGGTTGGGGTTACCATGGTGTAACCCCAGATTCACAGAGTATAGACGTAGCTGTGTTTGTCTTGTTCAGTGTTTGGTTGTACTAAAGGACCCTTTAAGGAGCTGGACATTCAGTTTTTTAGATAAATGACATCACATTTTGTTTTAATGATTTTAAGCCTCTTTTTTGCTAGCAAAAATTAGCATTAGCTTTAGCATAATCACAGTCAACCACAACTGAAAATGCACCATGCTAACCATAGACTGTTTGAAATAAGAGACAAAGCTAGCATCGCGTCACCCATTTGTTTGTGGACCGCCATTTTTAAAACTAATGTTTGGCATTTCAGCCCTATGACATCCTGTTTTTTTCTTTCTTTAGTAACTACATAACATATTAAAACTTCATACTTGTACTTTTACTTTTAATACTTGAGTACGAAAAATATTGAATACTTTAATTCTTTTACTTGAGTGTGGTGCTTAAAGAAGATTTCAACTTCTACACGAGTCATTTTTTTGTGAGAGTATCTGTACTTTTACTCAAGTCTGGGTCTCTGGTACTTCATACATCTCTGCGTACCAGCAGACAATAACTTACCGGCATGTTGGCAAGGGTAAAAAAAAGGAACAAATGGACCAGATGCACCGTGAGTGCTCCAACCAAATTACGCATGGTTGCCCCTAATCCCACAGTTTTTGAAAGAGTTTTTACCATCTAAGTGACCCAAATGTTCTGAAAAACAAATTCTAAACCACACGACTAGGTAGCTAACGGCCAAAGCATACAAAATTGCAAACCTTGCCTATAAGTCATGGTACAAGAAGGAAAAAATGACGGACAAGTTTGTCATAACCTGGCTCCTAGGCCATGACAAATACTGGAAAGGACACGGTGGATGATGTTAAATTAAAGGAGCTTTTTGTAACAAAGTAAAAAACTAAAAAATGAAACTACATATGGAGTGTGGCCAATCTGTAAATGAGTGAGTGAACATATTGAAGTGTAAGGTGTTGTAAAGCGAAAGCAGAAGAAAACCAAACAAAGGCAACCATGTGACGATGTCGAGAGAGAGAGCCAGAGCAACACTGGAGCTCGGCGTTTATTCCCCCAGGAGCACTCGGCCCAGGTGCTCTGAATCAGCCACCGCATTCCTGTGATGCCCTCAAGAACAGGAAAGATCAGTCACTGGTAAACCACAACCAATTCAGGACTTCAGGGCCCGTCACAGAGATGGATCTGACTCACAGACTGTGGCGGCGCCTCACAGACAGCCTGTCACTCAAGCGGCCCTGTCTTTAAATATGCATAACTTTAAGCCTTAATAAAATGTAAACAGGTAAGTTATATAAAAAGTCAGTGTTGAAATTAGCTATCAAGCCTAAAATCGTTTTTTGTACCAGGCTGTAAACATGGGTATTAACAGGAGGGTCTGTTAGGACTGACTCAGTTGTGGAGCCAGCCTCAAGTGGCCGTAAGAGGAACTGCAGTTTTTGGCAAGTCCACGTTGGCTTCATTTGCAGCCCTGGAGGTCACCACTTGGTGCTAACCAAGCTAACAGCCAGCATGAGGGTTAGATCCAGCCTCTCGGCCAAATTCGATCACTTCTGGCTGCATAAATCCAAGATGGCGACAGTCAAAATGCCAAAGTCGCGACTTCAACGGTGGCTATGCCCATTGTTTTATCCAGTCTCATGTGTGTTGCAGCTTTTTGGAAATGCTGAGACCTGTTTGTACAGAACAGACCCCAAATAACCTGTAACTACATCCTGACTTCTCTCTGAGTCGTAGGACGAAGATTGTTGAAGCAGTTAGTTCCGCGCCCACACTTAAACCCTTACCTTCAGTTAACTATTCAGGTCTTAGATTCACTACTGGAGGTAATTATAATACTCACCATTTTAAATGATATGGTTGGTTGGTCAGGCCCTCCCTGCATGTAAGATGTAATAATTACTAGTATTTTTTATTCTAAGAAGCCCTTATCAGAAAATCATCATTGATAAATTTCATTTTTACTTCTCTGGAACTGTGACTCATATTTGTTTTGCTGCAATGACTAACCTCTGCATCAGGAACCATTTACCGGAAGTGGTTTGATGAAGATTACATTTACTAGAATTATTTGCAAGGCCACCAAAAATGAAAGCACTTACGCCCCTCTGTAATTTCACGACCATTTTCAATAATCACCCCAAACCTGTCTGTAACTGTTCTGACAGACCCTGTTTGTTTATCACTGAGTTCTGTTTATGTCTGTTCCTGTTATACTGCAATATTATATTCAATTTTCAGTATAACTGTAAACAGGGCGTCGCTGCATGTTCAGCCAGCCTACACTGTGTAAATAAAGATTAAAAATGTGTGTGCGTATCTGTGTGTGTGTGCGTGTGAGTCCATGCAAGCACAGACTAAAAGACTGTGGATGGACATGTGGCATTTGGAGGAAATAAAAATAAAAACAGAAGAGAAACTACTTCGGACAGACGATGATGTAAAAATTGGTTGAGAGTTGAGAGACGAGAAGCACAACACCGTGAATGAGTGAAAAACTGAATAAATAGAGAACTGACTGCAGCAGGATGTTTTAGCGAAGAGGGGGGAGGAAAATGAATGAGCACGTACGGGCACAGAGAACGAAAGAACGAACAAAAGAAATAAAAACAGAAAGAAAGCAAAAAGGGAAATAAGTTTAAAAAAACAGAAAAGGACACAAAGAAAGAAGAAGTAACTAAACAAACAAATTCAAGATGATGAAAAGAAAGGATAAATGAAAAAAGGGAAAGGAGCAAAAAAAAAGTAAAAAGAAAGAAAAAACTAAATGACTAAAAAAAATTCCAGGAAAATAGGAAGGAAGGACAAATGCAAAAAGAACTGAGGTAAACAGCAGAAAGAAAATAAAATAAATACATAAATAAATACATGCAGGACAATAGAAAAGAAAGCTGAATGCAAAAGGAAATAAGTGAAAAACAGAAAAATAGAAAGAAAAAATTAAATGAACGAATAGATAAATTTAGGAAATCAGGAATAAAGGAAGAAGGAAGGACGAACACAAAAAAAGAGGCAAAAACAAAAAGGGAAGAAAAATAAATAAATGAATACATTCAGGACAATAGGAAGGAGGAACTGATGAATGCAAAAAGGAAAGAAGGAAAAAAACAAAGAAAAGAGAGAATAAAAAATAGATTAAATAGATACATTTAGTAGAATAGGAAGAAAAGAAGAAAGAATGATTGCAAAATATAAAAAGAAATAAATGAATAAATACATTTAGGAAAATACGAAGGATGGATGAATTTAAAAAGGAAGGATAAAACTGAAAAAAGAAAACAATGGATGAATAGATTAATTCAGGAGACTTGGAAAGAAAGAAAGAAAGAAAGAAGAAGAAAAAAAAGGAGAAGAAAGAAAGAGAAAGAAAGAAAAAGAAAGAACACTAAAGGAAAGAAGTAAAAAGGAGTAAGCAAGTAATGACAGAAGGACGGAATAAAGGACAAAGGAAGGAAGAAATGACAGAAGGGAAAGACAGAAAGAGGGAAGAAAGGAAAAAAGAGAGGACGAAATGAAGGAAGGAAGGACAAAAGGAAAGAAGGAAGGAACAAAGGAAGGAAGAAATGACAGAAGGAAGAAAAAGAAGGAAAAGGAAGAAAGGAAAGGACAGAAAGGAAGGAAGACAAGAAGGAAGAAGGGAGGAAGAAGGAAGATGACAGATGGAAGGAAAAAAGGAAGAAATGATGGAAGGAATGAAAGAAGGAAGGACAAAAGGAAAGGAGGAAGGAACAAAGTAAGGAAGGAATGACCGAAGGGAAGGAAAGAAGGAAGGAAGAAATGACAGAAGGAATGAAAGAAGGAAGGAATAAAGGAAAGAAGGAAGGAAAGAGTGGTAGAAGGAAGGAAGGAAGAAATGAGGGAAGAAAGGACAGAAAGAAGGAAGACAGGGAGGAAGAAATGAAGGAAGGAAAGAAAAAAGGAAGGAAGAAGTGACAGAAGGAAAGAAGAAATCAAGGAAGGAGGGAAGAAATGAAGAAATGAACGAAGGAAGGAAGAGAGGGAGGAAGGAAGACAGAAAAAGGAAAGAAAGAAAGAAAAACAAACAAGCAAACAAACAAACAGCAGTGCAACAGTAACAGTATGAGAGTAAAATGGTTGCCTGGTTATCGGCCCTGTGCTGAGGTACTTAGTGAGCTCTTGTGGCCACACGCTGCAGCGGGGGAGGGGTTCCCCTTACACAGAGGTTAACTGAGGACAGGACACTGTGCGTGTGCACATGTAGAGAACATATATAAGTGCGCAGCTCAAATCCTGCTTTTATGGGAAGCAGTAAAAAAAGCCGAGTTATCCTCAAATGGCTCAAGCTGTGACCTAATGCCACATCTAGTGAGCCACTATAGGCAGAGAGGGATCGGCTACTGAATGAAGCCAGCTCAACATCAGCCTGATGCATATGCCTTTCAAATTAAAACCATATGAGACGGCTCTGGTGGAAAGGACTTGATCCAGATTACACACAAGCTGTGAAAGAAAAGGACTCACGGCAATTAGGTGCAATTGGAGAAACTCGAGTGAGGGCAGGAGCTCTAATGAAAGGAGCACGAAGTGAGACGTTTATGGGAAACTGTTGCACTTCTCTGCATATGAGACTTATATAATCCGCCATATTTATCCTGAAATGAACTTACAGTGAGGTGCAATGCTTTAGTCCTGCCTGACGCATGAGCACTGTGTGGAGATTTGTCTGTCGTCACACATGGGTTCACATGCATGCTCACCTCCATACACACAGAGAAACCATTGAGAAAAGTAAGTATATATACACACTCTCAGAGCCAAATCTCCTTAAGCCTGTAATTTCCTGGCCGCACGTGCTGAAAAAGAGGCAGGACTGCGAGAATACATCTTGACTGAGTTACTCCTATCGGCCCTACTCCTCTCACACATCATCAAAAATCACCCAAGTGACAACCGTGCACTGATGTGTCTTCAACTGCTGGATGAGTTCTCCTGCATGTGCGAATACGTGCAAACAGATACTTTATCTTGCAGGAGTCTGACCTCCTACCTATCCCAGTTACAGGACGCCCGTGTGAAAGAAATTACCACCTTACTAGGGGAATGTTTTGGAAAAGTGGTATTTCCCAAAAGGCTTTTTTACAGCAGTGCACCGCTCCAGAGGTATGTGGAAAGGGCTCGTCCCAGGTGGTTGGCTGTGAATGCGCCCTACAGAAGGAAATTTTCCCTTACAGAGATTTCGGTGGTTTGTGCGTGGCGTGTTCCAGCATAAATCATAAGCTAATATATCTCTGATGGACGCATTGGGGACTAAACGGAGATGGCTGCGCTCTGACGTTTGCTGGGGCGGAAAATGGTTACCCTATTGAGAATAGCAGATGTAAACTGGAATATATATAGACCATAAAGAATGATGAAGAAAAGTGTTTAAGTTTAACAGATACAAATTTTACAAGCCGTGAAAATGCAACATAAGAGACCGAGGATGAAAGAAAGAGCACACAGGGCAAGAATAAAAAAGAAAGACAGAATGACGCCAGAGAAAGAAAAAAGGAAGGCTGAAAAAAGGAAGTTCAGTCACCAACACATGATGCTTAAACTTTACTATATAGCCACTTTGACACACACACACACGCACGCACGCACGCACGCACGCACGCCACGCCACGCACGCACACACACACACACACACACACACACACACACACACACACACACACACATTAAAGAGCTCCTTCACATACAGGCAGTCTGAGAAGCATTAGATTGCTTTGTTGCAACCGCCATTTTATAAGGTCTCTAAATGTCACTGGTTATACAACAAACATGCTTCTTTAATGATACTAAAAACTTATGATGCCCTTATTAACCTTTAGAAATTGTAAACAGATTTTTAATTCAGAAAAGTTTCCAATATTATGGGATAATGATGCTAACAATTGCAGGCAGCAGCTTGAGAGACAGTCGGCGGCTGTAGCTGCTCGAACTGACCCTTTGTGTTGGTCCAACAAGCTGTCGCAGTAAGCATGGAGCCCACACTGTCACTAACTGCACTCCCTGAAGACATATTATCATATTTTTGGAGAAATGAAACAGTGATTCCAGAGAGAAGCAGACAGAGGGGTCTACAGTCTGTGTTTGAAGGATATATCCAGGATGTCAAACTGACTCAGCAGCAACAACAGGTTAAAAAGACAAAGATAGTTAGAAGCTAAAGCCCAACTATAGGCTACAGATCACAGTGTAAAAGTGAACCACCACATCACTGCTGATCGCCACAGAAGATAATGAATATAAAGGGAAACTTTGCTCATATTGAACCAGCTGCCCCTGGGCCTGTGCTCGGTAAGTCCATTCAGGAATCCATCCATGGCTGTCCAGTCCCTGGGAGCTGAGGTTGGCGCTGGCTAGATTTGGGTTGCTTCAGCTGCTGACTGGGAGCTCTACACTGTGATTTGAGCTACATAACCATCAACTTAAAGCTGCAGCGAGCCTTTTAGCTCCAGTTAGCAGAAGGCTAAACTATTAGCAACATTTTTTCTCTGCATTGTTTATTGTGAGATTTTCTTTCTGGTAAGTTCGTCTTCCCTTTTTTGGCTTGCTTGTAGGCAGTTGTTGCCAGTGCTAGAGCATCTGCAGCATTCCTCACCGAAGGTATGTGTACATGCACCTGCTCTTGTAGAGCAGCCAATAGGAACGGACTCTTTCTGAAATGCCCTGTACTGGCCAGTGTCCCATCCCAGGCTAGATTTTCTACAGCCTAAAAACAGAGCCAAAAGGAAGTGTCAAAGTCTAGTTTTCTCCCAGTCCACTTGAATTACGGTATGCTTTACCCAATAGCCCCTTTTCCACCAACATTTCTAGGAGCTTTTATTACCAGGAATTTATTTACCTGGGTAAAAGAGTTCCTGGTAATCTGTGTGGTATGTGTTTCCACCACACCTCAAAGCAGAATTTATTCAAATCAGGCTGATGACGCAGATGATTTGGCATGTGCCCTCCGCCAGCTTGTTGGCTGGTAACATAACATTAGTGTTGGTAGAGAGAGGGCGGGGCTGTTTGTCTCAGCCAGCAGCTAAGTTTAAAAGTAGTTTAAGATAAGAGTCAAACTAAGTTAGTCTACATACAGACAGCTGTCATTTGAGCTTATTAGTAAAGATTCGCTGTTAGCCGAACTAGCGTGCTGTCTAAATCAGCGCGTAAGACATAACGTTAGTGTCGGTGGATGACAGACTGTGGGCGGAGCTTATTGAATATCGCTGTCTACATGTTTACATGTTCATGCTTGCTGAACACATGTATTGATAAATTACTGGCTTCTTACTCGCTAAGGTTTAATTACACCTACAGTAACGAGTGTAGCTGCCGTTAGCTCGAGTCATTTTTGAGTTTGTTTCCACCGGGGCCGCTCGGCTGTTCACCGCTTACCGTAGCGTGTAGGTGTGTGTGTATGTTCAGCGCCGGCACAGAGCGCAGAGGAGAGGCTGCAGGATGATAAGTGCCGTTTAAAGAACCTGATACCGTTAGCGCTTATCAATACTACGGTAGAAATGTTTTTTTGTAGAAAGTTTGCAGCCGCTCTGGCACAGAAGTGCGGAATGCTGCGTGTGCTCCACCAATCAGCGTTCTTCAGCACACAGCGCCGCCCCTCAAAGTTCTGGGTAATCTGAAAAGTCCTACCCCGCTACTAGGTACTTTTTTCAGGGGAATTTGGGAGTAGGGGGAAATTTTTTTCGGTGAAAACACTCAGAGGCTTTTCAGTTACCTGGGTAAATGAAAAAAGTTCCTGCGGTGGAAAATGATGCAAAAACTGCCTACCCCAGCTTTAAAGAATGTATGTTTGGCTCCATATTGTTTGCTGTCTTTCCTTATTGTACCCATGTTCTCGACTCTGTTCTCACTCTGAAATCTTGCATCCTGCTTCCTCCTACATTTTACTTTCTCCAACGTGAATATCTGATTCCAGGTCTCTATATTTTCTATTATTTTTAACCACAAAACGCCACTGAATCTCAAAAAAATATTTTCTGTTATTATATTTTTAAAAATGTAATTATTTCACCTGCAATACATTTTTAAACACCACAAATCTGAGCAACCACAACTCAATGGGACTCACTTTCCAGATGTCACATAAACCGTAGCACTTTCTTTTTTTCAGAAACTCTGCCTCACTGCAGCCAAGAGTTGTAAGTGCTCTATTCAGGGCTGTTCTAATATTAAGTGTATTTATTCACCCCGCAATCTGCAGCCAACCCAGCCCTCCAGGTTGCCCTGATGTGGTCGGTGGAACTACAGACGAGTAGTCATGACATTTGTGATTATAGGACCGCCAACGTGCCTCCTTCACATTCTGCATTTGCCGCATTCTGAATTCGCCAAACCAAAGGACCACACAGACATGAACGTGTGTGTGTGTGCAATTAAGGGAGGTAAGGCCAATAGTGTGCAGGCAGGCAGGTGAATCTGACAAAACCACTGCAGTGAAGCTCTTTTTTTAGAAGTGAAACACCTCATGAAAACTAAGTAGTAGCTCACTCACAAACTCACACATTCACATTAAGCAGGCTGTGAATGATCTTAATGGGGAATCTGTTCGGTTATTGTCAGACCAGTTCTACACGTGCCGACGTGCACCACCTAAAGGATGGGACAGACACAGGTAGACGCAGCTACTACAGTATTTACACCTGCGGCCAATGAGCATAAAGGCTATAAGCGGCCTTTAGATTACACATATCAATATGAGAGACTTATGAGACTGAGTCTGAATGCTGTTCTTTTACAGCATCAAACTTCCTCTCTGCAACCATGTGCTTTCTTTCTTGCGCAACCTTAGGCCGGGATGGGGAGGACGAGCTTAAGATTGTCAATTTTAGAAATGAGAGGTTCTCTGTTGCCTGAGCAAATAACTGCAAGTACTATAATTACAGAGCAATTGCAGGCATGAACTGAACCATCAAGGCTAATGTGGAATAAACTGTGCCAGAGGAAACAGCTTTTCAAGTGCAGTCTTTGTAGTGTGCATACGTAATTGACCTTTGAATTTACATTCACTGTTATCCTTTCTATGCTTAGTGGATTAGATAGAGGCATTTAGGGCTCTTTATTGCGTTAATATACAGGCTGTGAATTCACAGCTAAACTGACTGTGCATACGCTATCTCTCATCTGTGAGATATCTAACAGCATTTAACCACGCTGCAGCCAAGAGGAAACAAATGGACAAACAACTGTTGCTATATTTACACCAGCAGAAATATGAGATATTGTGCAGAGTGTTATTTCGTAGAAGTGTCCATTCAAGTGTGCAAACATCCTCTATACTCAGAAACAAGATCTTATTCATGGAGTCAACTTTGGGGGGGACCGAATCTGCCAGAGGGGTCGTATTATATTATAATCATTACATTACACATTACATTGCACATTACACATGCAGCGCAACATAAATGACTGACACTTTACTTTACTGTATGTGGGCTATCTGACAAATATAACAGGATAAAGACATCACCGTTAGTTGAATACGCCTGTGAGCCCTGTCCTGCTGGGGTACGGCAACTCCACCTGGACAAACCACATGCAGAACTACAGTACACTGTCATACTAGACCCAGTAGTAATAATAATAGCAGTTTGTTCAGTTTTTTTATGATTATTATCACATTTGCTGATGATTATTTTAACACCAATGCGTTCCCCTGAAGATAAGAGTTGTGTTTCCGTTAACTAATAATGAGCTGTTTATATCTACATAGGGAGCAGGTCCTTATCTATGGAGACTGTTGCACTGCCATGTTTCTACAGTAGCCCAGAACAGACAAACCAAGCACTGGCTCTAGATCAGTGGTTCCCAACTGGTCCAGCCATGAGGTCCAGTTTTCTTCCTGGTCATTATTTCAAGGTCAACACAGTTTAATACATTCAACATCATGCTTGCGTTTGGCCATGTCGTCGAGCTAGTTTAATGTCTCTTTCAAGTAGCTGTTCGTTAGTTGCTCACTCTGCAGCGGAAACAGCACTTCAAAAATGCAGCTCTGTGCCGGAAATTCATGGTACTAAAAAAATAAATAATGTTTTTTACAAACTTAACACATTTACGAGTCACTTGCTGTCCATTCGGTATGGAATCATCACCCACTTTTGGACTGTGACCCACTAGTTGGGAACCACTGCTCTAGATAGGGCCATTTGTGTTTAGGTGACAACTACCATAGTCAGCAGACGTCTGAAAAACAGCTATTTTTAAAGTAAAACAGCTTTATTCACTGTTTTTGCATGTTCAAATTACCAAGTCTGATTGTTTTAGAGAGGCAGAGACCTCTGTGAATAATTCAGCTCCCAGTAAAAACCGCCTGAACACCATGAAAGAAAGAAGGTGAGCACATACAGTACAGCAGTCGTGGGTGAGTGGCCCGTCTGCAGTGTGCCAAACAGCATTAGAAAAATGCTGATTTTTAACGTGAAACTGCTTTATTCAGTGATTTTACCAGTGTTAATCACCAGGTTTGCTCATTTTAAAGAGGAAGCAGCCTCTGCGAATAATTCGGCTCACATTAAAAATCTCCTGCATGTCTGGATCAGAAATTAGGTGAGCACGCATTAAGCTATCAGAGAATAAAGGTGAGCACATACAGTATAGCAGGCACTGGGCCAGTGGCCAGTCTGCAACGTGCCAAACAGCATTACAAAAACGAAGATTTTTAACATGAAACAGTATTATTCAGTGTTTTTAGTGGTTCTAATACCAGGTTCACTTATTTTGGAGAGGAAGAGACATCTGTGGATAATTCGGCTCCCAGTAAAAACCTACTGAACGATGAACACTGAAGGAATAGAGCGAAGTTTCAACTGGTTTCAACCCTCACCACTAGGCGCCACTAAATCTCCCTAAATCTTGCACACTGTTCCTTTAACTTAGTGTATCTGACATACACTCATGTCAAAGTGAGAATTACATAATTTAAACAGGTAAAGGATAGAGCGACAGAGCCAGGGGCGTAAATATAGATAGTGCAGGCAGTGAAGTTGCACTGTGGCCCACACAGAGAGAGCAGACCCTCGCAAGTGATTCAGACTGCCACCTTGAGTATACTCCTGTCTTCAAAGAGGAATGATAATTAAAGAATATTACTAGTTAAAAAATGGTGCAATTTCCTATGTATGTCCTCAAAAAGGCAAACTATAAAATAAACTATAAAAAAATATTCAATTAAATGATTCATTTCTTACTTTCTTTGATATTTTTTCAGATATGTAGTGATGATTGCTGGGTTATATGTATGTTGATGTTGTCTGGTGTCAAGTCTCTACTTGTGTCAAGACAAAGCATGCACCATAGCGTGCACTAAGGCCCGTCATGATCATGTAGACTGGGGCCTGTTGTAACTTCCTTACATCACTGAATGGAGCCTTTCTAAATCAACCAGGTGCACAAGATGGAGCAGTGAAAATGAGGCACTATAGGCACTCCTTATACAATCAAAACTAAATTTCACTCAGATGTTTGGTAATCCATTTGTGTCCAGTGTTTGTGCTGTGACTGTGTAGAATGTCACTGACTGAATGACCAACAAATGTCTTACTAGCAGGATGTTGGAGTGGACCACAGTGAAAAGGGAACTTCATTGTTGACTTACTGTAACAGAGCCTTCCTTCAAAGAAACCTCATCTCTGGTTGCTGGTGTGTGTCAACGAGGGCAGGTAGACTGAGGATCCAATGATGGCTTGATGGCACCATCTAGTGGGATAACCCGGGCATTGACGCCATGTTGTCAGCTGCTACCTGCAGAGCCAAATACATGGATTTAGACAAGTGACTTTAAGAAATGGAAACATTAGCTTTGTATTTACGGACCAAAATGCAAATAGTGCAAGTTTATTAGGATGTATTGAGTAGTTTAGACGGTTAGTAGTTAGATTGTTGGCTAATTTGTTAGTTAATTGGTCATTTAGCTGTGTAATAACGGGAAAACACCGAGGAGGACCAGAGGATAATAATCGTCTTGTCACACAGAGCTGCCGCGCGCGCGCACACACACACGAGACGCCGAGAGTGAATTCCCGCATGCGCAATACCATCTGGCTTCTCTGTGTGTAGGAGATTGCAAGAAGATGATGCGGCTGAGCGGCCGGCACGGACTGAATGCATAACGGGCCCATGTTAGTCATAGATTTTCACTTGCCTTGTCTAGTTTCTTGCCAAATTGCTGTTTAATGTCGAACTGTAGCCGGAGCGGTGTAGGAACAGAGTAGCAGTAACGGCATCAGAAGAAGAAGAAGAAGGAGACGAAGAAGAGGAGCGAAGCAGTAACTGAGAGGAGTTGGGCATCAAATTGCACCGGATGTCATTACACGCTTTTAAATATCGAGGACGTGAGTAACGGTTTTTAACGTTATCGTAATTTGAGCATGCTAATGCTATTCGTGTATTTACATTAAAAAAACAAGCTAACTCCCAGTTTTAGTCTTAATTTGGGGCTTAATTAAGACGCCTTAATGGAGACGAGCCCAGCCCTTTGTCCATGTTAAAGCTGTTTTTTTATATGTGAGTAAAAAAAAAAGACTTTTAATTCCATTTTTTATAGTTTAGTAACGCCAGCTAACATTATTGTCGTCTTAATTCGCTGTTAGCACACACCCACCTGTTAAACCTGTGCAAACGGACATTTGAATAGCATTTAAATGGACATTAAAATCCCTAAGCTTAAGCTAAATGATATTTAATTGGCTGAAAACTCACATTTATTAAATGTATTGTTATTTCAACATTAAAATAAGAGTGTCATTTTAACAGTGTGCAAGTTTTTCGCCCTATTTTTCTATTTTTATTCACCAGCAAAGCTTTTTTTAGTGTGTCATAGGACATGTAGGCAGATAACCATCAAACAGGCTTGTGGGTCGTTGGGCATTTGTACTTAGGCCTACATCTAAGCTCGTTGATCAATTGAATTTAAGCCTCTTGAGCGGTCCGAGCGAAACCTGCTGACACATGCGCCCCTGTCTTTTTGTGTGCGCACAAACCCGGTTAACCCTCCTCTATCTGATCTCCCTCCGCCGGCCACTGCAACCAAACCAAACCAAACCCTGGGCTGGGTATGTTGTTATATGGAGTCCTGCAAAAAAAAAGTAGTCCATGCTGCAGATTATGTGCTCACACCCATGTGCAATATTGCTCCAAATACTCAGCACTTTCCTGTCAGTGTGAAGTGCACAGCAGTCACCGTATACAGAGCAATTAATTATTGAAAGGGCAGCTGATCTGACGCATCGGATTAATTATAGATTAATATGGAGACACCTGCTCTCAGCTCTCAGGTGGATAAGAAGTGTTTGTTATGTAATGCTGCTTAATTACAGACAATAAGGTGCACATGTCTCTTGATGTTCATGCATCATTACTACTAAGTTAAAGGAGGTTAATAGAGTAATTACATCTATTTATCCATCCTTATCTATCTATATTTCTATCTATCTATCTGAAGTGTCAGAAACTCAGAAAAACGAATCACCCATTTCCTCCAATTATCTCAAACTGTTGTGACTGGCCAGCAATCATGAGAATCAATGCAAAGTGCATTAGCATCTTGCCATGGCTAATGTTACAATATTGTTTGGAACGAGGGAAAGAGAGGAGAGGCCTAATGCCATCTTTTGGGATGTTTGCAGCAATGCTGAGTGTAATGGATTTCATCCATTCATTTATAATGAGCTGAATAAGTCCATTCTGTAGCGTATAATATGACACAGCATAACACAAATCCCTAGCTAAAAGGCTCTTATATGTGCAGATGTCAGTTTGATATGACGCTGGCGAGTGTTCTCTTTGTCCTGATGAACATGTGCACATCATCCATTGGGAGTTAATTATGGCAGAGATGTGTCTCAGTGGTTACGTAGCGGAGCTCCTCATGCTACTAGTTAGACTGATAGGATACGTATGGTCTGTGATTTAATTTAGGTGGCTCCTCTCACTGATGTCTGCCTCCTTACCTCTCTGTCTCTCCTTTTCTCTTCCTGCCACAGTATAATCAGGACCAAAGGCAGAGCCATGGAGGTTGTAACACATCTTGTGAATGACACTGTAGAATTTTACAAATGGGGCCTTACTATAGCAGGTAAGATCTTTACAATCACTTGTTTCGAAATCACACAAGAGCAGCATGTGCCAATTCAGATGTGCGATTGTTGACTGTTGTCATTGTCATGCAAATTATCAGGTAGAATCATATGGGTTATGAGATTATAGTCACCTGCGTACCTGTAGAGATAGGGGAGCGCACTGGAAAGTGTCCAATTTCAGATATCTTGTCCAAAAAGAGTCAGCATACTTGTCATCCTTATAGATGGTTTTCATGCCACTTGTTTCTGGTTTGACTCACAGAAGAACCTTTAAAAAAAAAAAGAACACAGCATACTAAAAATTGATATATTACTCATTTTCTTTTATTTTTAGTGCTATTATTATTTGCATTTCTGTCTGAATTTGACTGTTGAGTAGATTAAAAACAGGGGAAAGAGATGTATAACATGAAAAAGGTACTCATTTTTAACAATCCTAATTTCTCGTCACATGAAAAATACATGATTAACTTGATTATTATTTTAACAAAATATTACGTGCATGAAATTATTTGGCTTAAAAGACTTTGTACTATTTAAAGATACCAATTTTAAAACCTACTTGACTGGTATTAAAACATTTAAAACTCAAAAATTATAAACTGTTAGATTATTTAGACATTTCAGATTAACTCAATTTGTATAACAGACCCCAAATGTTTTTTTTTTTCCTTTCCCTACTTTTTATTTCTGTATTTAATTTGTTGTGCAATTGAATTAATCTTAAAGTTATTTTTATAATACGAAATATATTTTCTACAACTTCTATCAAAGAAATCTGAAGTGTACTTACTCCCCGTAATGCACGTATTGAATATGATTGAATTTAAGAACAAAGTAAAAAAAGCATGTACAAGTTTGTGATAGTATAACTACATAATAAATTCTGGCAGGATAGAGTTAAACCAGGAAGCAGTCACAGGTAGTCAGGTCATAAATTTTTAACATATTTAACACATTTAAATACATAGTTTAGATAATATGGTTAAACAGGAAACTCAATTAAAAAACTTGTTTGCATACTCACGTGTTTGTCGTCCTGTGCGCTGTCTCTGCATCTTTACAAAAAGGCTGGTAAGTAAATTAAAATAATGTAACAGACACAAAAGAGCAAAAAAAGAGTGTAAGGTATGTTATAAAAGCAGGATTTTACTTAAACTTTTCCCTTAACTAATTATCAGAATGCTCTAATGTAATAATCTTACTTAGGGCTTACCTGATTCACTTGTGTCACACCAAAGTGTCATGTGGTTGTTAAAGGCTGTGGGACAGTGTGTGTGCATGTTCTATAACTGTGTGGGCGTTAACTGTACATATTAAGCTTAATACTTCATGCATGACATGTGTTATAAGTTTTGAAATGAACCTTTCTTTCCTACAGACAAGAGGGTGGAGAACTGGCCAATGATGTCATCTCCCGTCCCCACTCTGGCCATCAGCTGCCTGTACCTGTTCTTCCTGTGGGCGGGGCCTAGATACATGCAGGACCGCCAGCCCTATACACTCAGGAAGACCCTCATAGTCTACAACTTCAGCATGGTGGTTCTCAACTTCTACATCGCCAAAGAGGTGAGGACATGGAGATTACGCCATGTGTCACAGTAGTATTAAATGACATGTAGTATTTTTTGCGCTATATACATATAGATCAAAGAAACACTGTGACAGTCAATTTTGGCTTTACGCTCAAATTTTAATATTATCATCACCATATTATGATATTATTGTTATTTTAATATTATCAAGTATTAAAATGTATTATTAATTGTATTATTAAATTATAATTTTATTAATTTTATCATTGTTTATTTAAAATAAGTGCCAGGAGAGGTTTAGGTTAAGCTCTGAAGTTTCTCAAATCCTAAGACACACCTGCATACAGCAAACGTTGAAAGTTTAAAAATGGGTATTTATTATATATTAGTTTAGTTTAAGTTTCTAAACGGGCCCCCGGCCTCTTGTCATTTAGCAAAAGTGGCCCCCAGGCAAAGCAAGTTGATGTATGGGCGGTCTCTCCACATTAGAGCTGCAATGATTAATTGATTACTCAATTTGTTGTCAGCTCTTAAAATGACTGCCAACTAACTTAATAATCGATTAATTGGGTTTAATAATTACAAAGAAAAAGCTGCTTTAATGTGAAAATTTTCTGGTTTCTTTACTCCTCTATGACAGTAAACTGAATATCTTTGGGTTGTGGACAAAACAAGACATTTCAGGACGTCATCTTGGACTTTGCGAAACACTGATCGACATATTCACCATTGTCTGACATCGTATAGACAACTAAACAGCTAACTGATTAACTGAGTACATAGTAATAGTAAGTTGCAGCCCTACTCTACGTATTTTCTAAACCAAGCACCTAGTAAGTGGTTGTGCATCTAATCACTTCTTTTACTGCAAATGATGCAGAAACGCTCTGTCTTGTGATACATCTACTCTAATCAAAAATAAAGTGTAGCACCTCTTGCAATATTACAGAATACAGATTCTACTGTAGCAATGATCTCCACTCCCTGACGTCTACTGGCTCTCAGCTGTTTCTAGTTTTATAGAAACTCAAAACCTATTGGTAAATTATCGGTATCCTTCTTAGAAAACTAATGTATTAAGTGGATTAATAGCAGTAGTTGCTGCTCTCTCCATATCTTAGCAAATGTCAACCATTTCCCTCTCAGCCTCTGTCTGACTCTGTGGTTCCTCTCTCCCCATCAGCTCCTACTAGGCTCTAGAGCAGCCGGGTACAGCTACCTCTGTCAGCCTGTCAACTACTCCAATGATGTCAACGAAGTCAGGGTAAGCTCTCTCCAACACACACATCACCTTAACACACACCTCTGAACACAGACTTGGGAAACCGTTGACCTCGAGGAGATCTGTGCATTTAGTTTTTCTGGGGGTTAAAGAAGGAAATAAACGGAGAGAGTTTATCGAGTTTATATCTGTAGTGGTTTCAGGACAAACAGGGCGTGGCCTGCACTCAGATAGGCGGGAATAATTGGTCTCACCACTGTAACACTCCACCCCAGTCTCCACCCTCTGGCCTCGCTCTTTCATGGTGGCATGATGCCACAGCACCTCGGCTTAGAGAGCAGCCATGTGTACTATGTGCATGTGTTCAGCAGGCTGGTAGGAGTGAATCGCCTGGTAGTTCACTGCGGTGTGGACTGCACAGGGTGTTCAGCCACGTTATGTAAAACCAAAGGTAGGAAACACTGCTCAGATCAAAGGGAACTGTGAGGGAACATCAGTTCACAGGAAGTCGACAACCAAAATTACCCATCAGTCATTGCACCATGCCCACTAGTGAGCTAAACCTTATGCTAGCCAAACCAATGTTACAGCTCCGTGTAACTTCACTATTACAGGACCATTTGTATTCATATTTCTGTAGCGTATAATTTCGCAGTAGTGGCAACAGGTATCTGAGGTGTTTACGTTACCAGGGTAACATACAGAGGAAGTGATGTCTGCGTTGGTGACATTGCAGGGTCTTGTGAATAGAGGAATTTTGTCGTGGGAAGCTCCCTGAACCAACACTCCCTGAACAGGAAGAGAGTATTTTTTATGTACACTGTGGAACAGAAGGCAGCTTTAGATAGAAAACACACAGAGTGAAGTGTGACATGTTGCTGTGGGACAATGGGACATCCAATCATGACAGTCCAAACACTTCACTACAAATATCGGACATATACTGTTTATCATATCCTTCTGAGACCTGAACTTTTGTTTGGTATGCATTACTAATTTCTCCTAGCTATTTGGGATCAGCAGGACCTGATAATTGTCCTCAAATGAGATGACAGTGAAGTCTTCAAGTCTTCAAACAAGTACTTCCTAATTAACAGTGGCTTAACTTGTAACTGTTGCTAACATTGGTCAAATATGTTGCCATATCAAACTACAAACATTATTAATTGTGCTCTTACTACCACTAGTTGGGGCAGAAAGAGTGTCCACGAGTGAGGACAACAGGTCTAAGTTAAGTAGAATGAGTGTAAGGTCAAGTAAACCCATAATGTGATGTCCTCATATGAGGACAGAGGGTCTCAGGAGGATACAGCTACTCTTAATATATGATATCAAAGTGACCAAGTGTTGTGTTCTATGCTATCTATCCTACAGTATGATGTCATTTTACCTGAGGCTAGGGGATATGGAGAAAATCCAATATCACAATATTTTAACTAAATGCCTTAATATCGATATTGCGACAATATTGTAGGGTTGACTTCTGGTGCATTCACAAAGTATTTATGTATTGTACTTTTCTCAGATTTTTTTCGTCGCTTGCAAAAGCTTTAGTTTGAATTTTAGCATTTTGTTCTCTTTAATATACCTTGGTCACATACTGTATATATTCCTAAAAACTGCTCTCTGCTGTAGTAATTATTTGTAGTACGTCACTCAGCTGCCCTACATGAATGGAGTCAGGTTGGGGTTTCAAAGGGCTGATTAACTAGGACCTGCACATTGTATCTCTAGTCTTAAGCTGCTATCTGTCAAAGATGTTATCACGTACAGATCCACCTGAGTGAGCTGCAGTAACTCACTCCTCCCCGTCTCATGTCTTCAGATAGCATCTGCTCTCTGGTGGTACTACATCTCCAAAGGAGTGGAATTCTTGGACACAGTCTTTTTCATCCTGAGAAAGAAGTTCAACCAGGTCAGCTTCCTCCACGTCTACCATCACTGCACCATGTTCATCCTCTGGTGGATCGGCATCAAATGGGTCCCCGGTGGACAATGTGAGTGAAAGGATCTTGGGTTACGACATGCAGGTGTCAAAATGATCAAACTGATACTGATTTAATCCTTCTATCTTTCCGCAGCATTTTTTGGTGCAACCATCAACTCTTCCATCCACGTCCTCATGTACGGTTACTACGGCCTGGCAGCTTTGGGACCTCAGATGCAGAAGTACCTCTGGTGGAAGAAATACCTCACCATTATTCAGATGGTGGGTATTACTGAATGGATTTATTTTGGGTGTGTTCTGTGAGTTATAAAAATTACAGATGTGTATAAAGGTGCTCTAGGAATGAGTCCTAAAACCTGGACATGAGTCTTGAAGTCAAAGGGTTTTGGTTAGATGCCTGAAATAGGATCTGTGGTCAACACAAGCTTTAGAGATTTTCACGTTTTGTTCTACGGCATAAAATATGTCTGTGCATACCCCATTCATGAATTTTGAAGCTTTTATGTATCTTAAAAAAAGATGGTTGCTGAAAAGTGGCTAAATGAGACTACAGAACATCATCACGCTGAACACAGTTTAACAGCCGTGTTTTGGTGGTGACATTGAAGTTATGTGACCATGGTGTAGTTGGTTTGTAGCCTAAAGCTAGCTTTTTACCTCTGGTGATTGAATTTAGGCTCCAAACATCATAAAAGTTCTGTTAATTTGTGAAGATTATCTTGCTGAACAAAACATGCAAATATCATAAACATTTGTTTGCCACAGAGTTCATTTTCTGTATTAATCCAAATCCAATGGAAAAATCCCAATGGCTTTTTGACGAGGGAACCAGGGCGACGCTAACACTACCACTCCATCGGCTGCTGCGCTGAAGCCCAAAGCATGTCACTTTGACAAAGAAAACATAATTGTGTCAATAAGGGTTGGGTATTGTTTAAAAAAATGACGATACCAGTACTAAAACCAGTTCCTTTAAAGTAATACAAATACCAATAGAGTACTTCATTGGGAGTGGTAGTATGGTCATACTTTCAAATGTTTTGGTGGCATCTCAGCACCCTGAACTGCTAACTTGGTCAAATACACCACGCTCAACTTAACCACACCACAGACTGTATGGGTTATAGCTGCTGCTGCGGGAGTGTGAGCTCCACACTGGGGACAGCTGTGTGACACACAGTGACAGGGCCAACTGTCACCATCACACAGCTAACATAACCTACAGACAGAGTCGAGCTGTTTTAGTGTCGATGTGAGATCGTTGGGATTGTTTAAGTGCTCGGTGTCTGGATATTACCCACCACTGCTATGTTAGCTTGTGCTAACCGTGCAGACTGACTGTCTGCCAGGAGGAGAGCAGCCCCTGAGAAGGCAGCAACAGAAAGTTTGCTAATCTGGCGGGGAGACCAGAGGGTCTGTGATCAGATCCCCGGTGCAAAAAGGATTGAATGCAGGTAACATTTCATGGGAGATGTTTTGATACTGTTTGGTATTGGGTCACTTTGATTGATTCCCTAAAGGTATGGAGTACCGAAACCCAGCCCTAGTGTAGTTGTTCATAATGTTTTTAGGTCATTGAAACTATTGGAAGCATCAGAAATAGACAAATTAGATCAATTCTGTAGTTTTTTGGCTTTGCGCAAAATACACCAGTTCAGAAACAGTAAAATATGTGACAGTTTTCAGTTTGTTACTGATTTCAATGTATCTTTATACAATGGTTTGTATGACATCTAGCGAATTAGTGCCTCGCAACATGAAGTTGTATACTTAATTTAAAGGTATGTGGTTTAGGTTTAAGAAAAGAAACGTGGTGAGGATGTACCTTAAAATGACTCAAGTTTACTTGGTTTCAAATGGTTTTGAACACTGGTCTCTTGGAGTAAAGAACACTGGTCTCTTGGGGAAAGTCCTGTGTTTTGTGACCCATCCACCACCCCAACCTGCATCCTTACAGGGACTACTTCGTTCTTTACCCATGCGATATATACGAATTGTTGTGCATTAGTTTTTATGAGTATGAAAAGTGCATGAGAATAGCCTGTTGATTTCTGTCTATTTCAACGATAATTCCTGTATAAAAAGTTATTTAATGTACAGTGCATCATAAGGAATGACCATAAGAATTCTTTGTTGTTTCATGTTGCACATTCTGTAAGTTCATTGTGTTTTTACAGTCCGTTTTTGGCTCAAAGGTGCAGTACGTGGTTCTGGAGAAGATTGTAGATTCATTTCCATCTTGTCAAATACAGACGCTTTGGGTTGGTTGGTAGTCGGGCCGAATCACCAAACCAAAGCATTGGTATTTGACGACTTGGGCACGAGACTCAACAATCAGTTATCTTTTGCACCTTTGACTATGTCATCATGATATTTTGTGTGTTCAACAGATCCAGTTCCACGTGACCATCGGCCACGCCGGCCACTCCCTCTACACAGGCTGTCCGTTCCCCGCCTGGATGCAGTGGGCTCTGATTGGCTACGCCGTCACCTTCATCATCCTCTTCGCCAACTTCTACTACCACGCTTACCGACGCAAACCTTCCTCCACGCAGAAGGGAGGCAAGCCCGTCGCAAACGGCACGTCTACGGTAACTAACGGTCATAGCAAAGTGGAGGAGGTGGAGGATAACGGGAAGAAGCAGAAGAAAGGACGTGCGAAAAGGGAGTAAAGAAGGAAGAGGGGCCCGCGTGGCGATTAAAGGAAAGAGGACAGTTGTTTTAAGGGCCAGAGAAGCAGGGAGGGTAGGGAAGGGATAAACAGAAACCAGACCGGCTTCATCATCCCTGCAAATAACGTAGACGGATGTGATTTGTGACCAACTTGGGAAGGTGAAAGGGTAGAAGTGTGTGTGTTGTGTCTGTACGGGGGTTTGAGAGGAAGAGAGGGGTGTTCTCCATAACAGTTTTTTTTTTTTTAAATATCAAGAAAAGCAAGATGCTGATCACGTAGGCTCCGCGCTCTGCTGTCCAACTGTGTTTGGGACCGTAACAGGACCAAAATATTAAAGGACCTACATACTGCTCAGCATCCACTAACTTCTCAACCAAAAGTCACCTCCAACTTTTGTACTCTGGATTCCAGTATTGTTTTAACTGAAAGCTTAAATAGTCTTTAATATGCTAATTTATTTTATAGTGCTCTGAAAGAGTTTTAATGAATTAAATATTACCAACAAAACACACGCAGATGTTTATACCAAAGGTTTTTTTTCTCAGTTTGGGGGGCAAATTATTTTTGTTTACGAACACTTAGAGCAAAGTTAGCGAACTGAAAAATCACAATGCGACGTTCTCACAACTGCCATCAACCGATCATCGACCAATCAAACATGTTACGGACTTTCTCTGCTGTCTGATAAACTGATATAACTGTGCTGCATTTACAGATGATATTTTCTTTGTGTTCATTGTGAATTAAAAACCTGGTTTAAAACATTTCGGGGGAGGGGGACTGTAGTTTCTTTTAGTATTTATGCAAATTTGTGGGTATATTTGTTAATAATATTTTTTTGTGGGTCCTCACGATTTATTTCTTTTTTTGCTGTGTGACGTAGCCGAGGTGCAAGAATAAGAGATTTGAAATTCAGCTCAATATTGTCTCACTGCCATGTAGGACTGAAGGGAAACTCCTCCTGAAAAGAGCTTTTTTTTTTTTTTTTTTTTTTTTTTGTAAAGAAAACAAACGGCTATTTCATTGTCTTAATAAGAAAGCGGACACAGCTTCTGGCTGCACATATAACCGAAATAAAGACAATGTCAGCACCCCATAGATCATGTATGTGTGTCTTTGTCAAGTCAAAATCATCTACTTTAACGCCCCAGTAACTCAACATATAGGATCAAGTTATATACCCCATTAGGAGCCTAATCTGGAGCCAAAGCCTTCCCAGCCCCGATCTTCCCATTTCCTCTCCCTCGTCGTTCCCCTGCTCTTCCATCCCGGGATCTGCGGGATGGAAAGGTCTCTTCTAGGTGTGTGTGAGAGGCAGAGGTAGGCTGTGTCTTTGGCCTGTCCAGACAGATCTGCCCTAATCTTTGGGGGTAAATTGGCTTTAGCTTCAAAAGAGCTTATTTCCACGTCACTCCATGAGTTACCCAGGAAAGCAGGTCACTGGAAGAGAAGCCTTTGCTAATCTGCCACCGGGTTGCTGCTGCAACTCTCAAACTGTATGGATTAGTCAACATTTAGCCTTCATATAGTCTCAATTTATCGTGCAGATGATTTTACAATACTTTAAAGTGATAAAGGTTAGAGCAAAAAAAGAGCCCTAAACATTAGCAAGACTTAATTTATTTTCATGTGGCATCTGTGGTGTGAATTTAATACCCTGGTTCATCTCAGGACTTCACCTCTGCCTCTCGTCCTCATATTTTTCATACACTCTGCATCCATTTTGTCGTTAGACACACTATATCCCATCACTCTTATACCACATTGTAGATTCACTAATGGCATCCATTAAATTATTCATGCACCATCTTTTTTTTCCTGTCGTTCAAAAGTCTCATCTCACACCCATTGTGTTACTGTTCCCCCCACATCCTCCTCCCTCCACCCCACAGTGCAGTACACACACTACTTTGCAGCCTTCCATCTTATCTCACTGCACCACCACCTGTCTCTTTGCACCCATTGGCACCAGGGTGGAGGTGGAGGTGGAAAGAAGGAGGTCTCAGGGTGTAGATGTGAATGATAGACCTGATGAGATGAGTGAGAGGAGGAGTATTTGTCCTCCATGGGGACACAGAGGGATCTAAGCCAGGGACTAAGAGGATTGCAGAAGGGCCAAGGCTTTTCTATCAAAGGCATTTAGCACAGGTCACTATAACCCGCATCCCTGCTGCTGCAGGAACGTGCATATGTATACCTGTATGTTCACACATACTATGGAGCTCAGGCACTGATATGTGTGCCAGATAACTAGTACAGGCCTCCTGCATGTATGTGTTAATGCAGAAGTTAAGACATCCTGATATATATATACAATGAAAGTCGTAATATAAAGAAAGACAGTTTGAATATATGGAACCACAGTCAGAAAATGTGGAATTAAACTTGAGTATATAGCATGAAAGTTTAAAATATGGAAAAAGTCTTGAATATATTAAATTCAATTTGAATACCTCGGCACCTGTGAGGTCAGAGGCGTGTTTCTCTCCAAGCGGGAACTGCCTGGCCTGTTAGGTTCACTGCATTCCGTTTTCCACTATATAAAGCTAATCAATTTATTCAGCGGTAGAACAGTATAGAATACGACTACCAGTATTTTTTTTGGCCCATACATGCATTTGCCAGGGTGTCGATTATCTCTTCATTACTTAGGATTGGTGATACTAAATTTGACAACGTTAGATTTCATGTAATATTCTCAAGTTTAATTTCATAGATACTGATCATCATTCTGTATATTCAGTTTTCATCCCATATATTCATGGTTCATTCCATGTATTCAAACTTCCATTCAATATATTAAAGTTTAAATCCATAAACTCAAGGTTCATTCCATATATTCATATATTCAACTCTTAATTCTATATATTCCACCTTTCTTTCCATATATTCAAGGATCATTCCATATATGTAAACGTTCATTCTTTATGGTCCCATTATCATTCTATACCTATATATAAGTTTCATTACATGTATTCAAGTGTTATTCCATATATTCAAACTTTTGTTCCATATATTCAACTTTCATTCCATATATTCATGGTTCATTCTATATATTTAAATGTTGATTCGTTATTTTCCCATTATCATTTCTACCTATCTTTGAGTTTCATTCCAAATATTGAAGGTTCATTACATATATTCCAACTTTTACTCTATATATTCTGACTTTCTTTCCATATACTCAAGTTCATCCATATATTCAAACGTATATTCTACAATGTATTTAGTTTTCATTCCACATATTCATAGTTCATTCCATATGTTCAAACTTAAATTCTTTATGTTCCGATTATCATTCTATATCTATATTCAAGTTAATTTTTTAAATTCAGCATATTCATTGTTCATTCCATATATTCAAACTTCCATTCAATATATTCAGCTTAACTCCATATACTATATATACTCCACCTTTCTTTCCATATAGTCATGGTTCATCCCATATATCTGAACTTTTGTTCTATAAATTCAGTTTTCATTCTGTATATTCATGGTTCATTCCATATATTTAAAGGTTTATTCTGTGTCTCCATTATCACTCTATACCTATATTCAAGTTTTGCTCTATATATTAAAGGTTCATTCCATATACTCAAACTTCCATGCTATGCAATTAGGTTTAATTCCAGAGACTCAAGGTTCATTTCATATATTTAAACTTTCAGTATATATATTCCAACTTTCCTTCCATATATTCAATGTTTATTCTGTATATTCAGACTTTTGTTCTATATATTCATTACATTAATTCATGGGTTAATCCACATATTTAAACTCTTTTTATTCTGATTGTCAATTTATACTTATATTTAAGTTTAATTCCATATATTCAAGGTTCATTCCATATAGTCTTAAATGTAGTCTATATATTCCTAATTTCCATCCATATGTTCCGGGTTATTCCATACATTCAAACTGTCATTCTCTATAAACAAGTTTGATTTCATATTTCAAAGGTTCAATCAATAAATTTAAACTTTTATTCTACATATTCTGACTGTCATTCCATAAATTCAAACTTCATATATATATAATGATTTCCTAAACAGCATGCCATAATATGTATGTAGATGTATATGCAGATGTGGACATACAGATGGGTGACAAACTTAACACACTAAACAGATTTAGGATGAAAGTTTACATCATTTGGTTTTATGGAGATGGTGGTGGAGCTTTGTCATACATGTTGTTCCAAAATCTTTGTTCAGCTGGGTTGAGATCTGCTGACTGTGAAGGCTGTAGCATTTAATTCACATCATTTTCTCACCAAGTTATTCAGTAAGCCCTGCTGCACTGAAGCATCTGCATCTGATATATCTCTCTGCTCTCATATTCTAGGTTTTTCCTTCACTCTGCCCCCCCCTCTGAACACAGGCCTGTCATTTCATTAGCTGAGCTGCTGACCCACCCAGGGTGAGAGGGCCAGTGTTTTAGAGGGTGAAGGGTTAGTTTGCAGGGGTTAAATCTCTGCAAACCTGACCCGTCACTCACTCATCTCATTAGCAATTATATGACTAAGAAGCTCATTCTAGTCTAACAGAGTGGAAACAGTCAGCGTTTTACTGGCTCTCCATCTGTGGGGGACAGATTGGCTTCAGAGCTTGGACTGACTCACTCTCATGTGAGCAGAGCGCCCTCTGCTGGGCCTGAGTCTGGCTACACTATGTGTATGGATCAGAAACAGATGAGATATGCTGAGAGTCTTTTATTGATCAAACTTAGTGCTGTCGAGCAAGAAATGAAGACACTGTAGTAAAGCATGACTTCACATGAGCTACATAACTTGTAAATGTGTTTGGTGATACTGAAACACCACTTTATAATTTGCACAATGTTAATTGTAATGTTATGGGCCTCAGGGTGACATCTGCATCCTTACAGTATTTTAATGTTGTGGTTCTGTCCTGTAAAGATGTACAGAGCTCAAAATTCAGATTTAACGCTTATATTATTTCAGTTTAACTTGTGACCACATGTTGGACATTTCTGAATAAACGTGTGCTCAGAAGGTCGCTCCACCAGTTTAGCATTGTTCTCTCTTTAAAGGAGAAGTCCAGTATTTTGCACTTTGAGCCCCATTCCTGGTTGTTTATGATGAAATAGAGTGGTTAAGACCAAAATCTTGACGATTGCTCCTTCTCTGACAATTTGAGAGAATTTGTCTTTCCCCTGCCTGGCTTAACAATGCTGTCTATGGCCATGTGTAAATCTGTCCTAAAACCACCTTAAACGTTGGTTTTCAAAGCCATGAAACTCACCCAGTGGTCAGTGGTGTTCCTTGATGTTCCCACATAAAAATCGTAGCAAACTGTGGTTTCCGTGATGATTTATTTGACATTTTGTCCATGCATTGATTTCCTATAGGAAGCCTCATTGTCCGTTGGTAGTAATCCGCCACTGGAAACAGAAAGGGGGTTGTTTACGACAAGGTTGTAGTCATTGTAGTCTTTTAGCTCAGCCAAAGTGCCGACTCGACAGTGCTGTGTGCGCTCCTCCTCTTCGGAGGAATTCTCCTGCAGTCGCTGACCACACAAAACTTGCCCATTATTACTCGCTTGTAAACAACCTTCGCAGTACGATGCCTTTGAACACAACGCCAGCCTTCTTCTTCTGCTTCTTTCTGTGTCCCATTACATTGCAATGGTTTCCTGCCGGTTGGTGACACTCACGTAAAGGAGCATTATCGCCATCAAGTGGGCTGGAGTGTATAACGCTTCAGGGTCAAACCAACGATCAAGCGGAAGTTTACACACGGGTGTGAGGCAGCTGAAAAAATAGTTCCACAATCCAGATGAATAGAAAACACGGATGGAAACCACAGTTTGCTACGATTTTTATGTGGGAACATCAAGGAACACCACTGACCACTGGGTGAGTTTCATGGCTTTGAAAACCAACGTTTAAGGTGGTTTTAGGACAGATTTACACATGGCCATAGACAGCATTGTTAAGCCAGGCAGGGGAAAGACAAATTCTCTCAAATTGTCAGAGAAGGAGCAATCCTCAAGATTTTGGTCTTAACCACTCTATTTCATCATAAACAACCAGGAATGGGGCTCAAAGTGCAAAATACTGGACGTCTCCTTTAAGATTGGGATTTACAGAGGACAGATTTTAAAATGGAGATAATACAGCCAAATGAAGAAACAAAAGCTCTTTTTGATTTTTGAGCACATGGGGTCCATTTATTGACAATTTCAAGGGTAAATATTTATTAGAATTTTAAAACTTCCCCTTTGATGCTTGAAAATTAAAAGTTAAAAGGTCAAACACATTCAACAACTAGTTTTGGGTGGAGGGAGGCGTCATGCATTTCCCATCAGTCACTCAGGGAGGCTCAAGGAAGAATATGTGTAGCTTTAGGGAAGGTAAAAAAAAAAATTAAAAATTGGAAAAAAAGTGAAGTCACACCCCAGCCACCCTCCCCCTCTCATAAGTAGAGAACAGTCCCTTAGGAGGCCACCTGTATTAATTAGTGAATTGATTGCTAATTCATTTGTGGTAACTTGGGGGATGGGGGTTAAAAAAAAAAGCATTTGTATAGGCTACTTGAATTGTTTATATCATCCCACACCTTAAAATTTCCACACACTGTGTATTTAAAAACACTGTAAATATTTTTTTGGGTTGTCTGTATTCAAAATACTTTTTTTTAAATGAAGAGAAGGACATAATAATTTAAGAGTGTTGTTTATTTATGAAGCATGTAAGGTGAGAAACTAATGTAAAATACAGATGTGTTTCAGTTTTGGGAGTCAAGTTGTAGAATAGACTCAGTGCTGAGTTCAAAATATGCTGCTCTCTGAGTTTAAAAAAAAGCCTTAAAATGCAAAATGATCAAAATAATATTAAACTGAGGGTTGTAATTTAGAGTATAATGTGTTTAATTATTGATTTATTTATTTCCTTTCTCTGGTAGCTTCAGCCTATTCATTTTTTGATTCTTGAGTGTGGGGAAATTTTTGAGGAATAATCTTTGTTTCTTTAGATGTATGTACCGAAAACAAAATTATTCATTCACTCATCACACATTGTGCTTTATCTTTACTGCACTGAACTATAGCTGTGCCAGTAAAAACTTCTCTGAATCTGACAGACACAAAGACAGTGGTGAGGGAGCATGGATGGGCTGTGGGAAAAGTTTGCTTTCAGGGCTTTCTGCCAGGAAGGGATTTCTTTAGGGAGGGTGGCAGCTCACTTCCTGGTTTGACGTACATCTCTACGTCATATGGTCAGTGCCCCTGCAGTGCCTGGTGGTGCCCTGTGTCAGCGACTCTGTTTACTGCTCTGCGGTAAGATCTCAGCCATCATGTGGAGCTCTGTGTGAACATGCATCACTCTGGAGTTTTATTATTTATAAGTGTGTCGGTGAGTGTGTGTCGGTCCTGCAGGATGCAGTCCATCTTTAATGGAGCTGGACTGAACAAGTAGGCCTTTGTAAAGTTGGACTGTGGGTCAGGATGAGTGGATGGGAGTCTAAAGCGGCATCTAGTGGCGCGTCTACAGGACGCATCTTCATCTAAGTTACAGGACTCTGCTGGACTTGTGTGAATGTTATGATGTAGTTAGAATATAGTTAAATAAGTGTGAGCATCCTGTGCAGATATGTTTTGTTTTACATGTGCAAAAGAAGAGATTGCAGCTGATGTGTGGAGTTTGTGTCAGTGGAGCAGAAAATGAAGGCTGCCGCCGGTGGCGCTGCAGATCCTCCATCATCATCGTCAACATCATCAGGAGACAATAGCGCAGGGAGGAGGAGGAGGAGGCAGCACCGGGCTCCCTCGCCGGCTACAGCCCAGGAAGGGCCAACCAAGCGAGCTCCGAGACGCCGAGACAGGCCCAGATCTCCTGCACCCGCAGGAAGGAGCAGGAACACCGGGGTGAAGGAGAGTTTAAGGTCCGCAGACGGAAGGGAGAGGGAGCCCGAGAGCCGCGGCGGGGCAGCTGTTCACCCGGATGGTGCTGAAGCTGATGTAGTCAGACCAAACAGGGCGGATGCTGTCGGGGAAGATACGACAGATTCATCATCATCATCGGCCCGTCGCTCCGCTCTGCGCCTGCCCTGCCTCAAAGGCGACTCCTCCCAGCGTCTGTTGCCCGGCAGAGCATCCGTAGAGAAGGGGAAGAAGCCCGGAGAGGAGGCGGCCGGCCGCAGGGAGAGGAGCGGCGCGTCTGTGGGCTGCGGCGCGGGCCTCGGTTTGGGTTTGTGGAGAGGAGGATGCTTACAGGCTGAACTCATCCAGTTCCACCTGCACAAGAGACTGAGGAGGAGCGGAGCGAGGATGCAAAACAAGGCGGAAAACATGGAGACGGAGGAGGCCGCGCTGGGAGAGCCGGAGCCGGCTGCAGAGGCGACAGAGGCGGGGTCCGTGACACAGCACGACCAGGCCTATGAGGACGAGATGGAGAGGCTGCTGGAGGAAAATGAAGATCTTAAGGTTTGATGCATGGTGGTTTTTATGTAGGATGGTGCTCTGGCATCAGCTAGGGATGATTTAAAATAAAGTATGAGAATGCAATTCGTCACCTGAGGAGAATCCACTGCAAACAGCCATTTTTATGAGAGAAAAACATGTTTGCATTTAAAGCCTGTGGGCCCACATTACTCTGCACTGAATCTTGTGTTTGCACTGTCATTGGCAAGCAAACACCACTTGTTTTGTCTGGTAAACATCCTCCCTCTCTTACAGAACACGAAGCTCAGACCCAAGTTGAAAATACCCACGCTACAGATAATTGGTTATTGATCAAACTGGTATTGATCTGCAAGGATCAATGATATCATGTGTTAAAATGAGGGACAACTAAGAGCTGACAGCTGGGGTTTGCATGTTTATATGTTGCCAGCTGCAGGAAACATCTGCAGCATCTAAGGCACGGAGATGAAATAAAATTCAAGTAACTCATCTATTAAATTCAGATAATTTTGTGATTTTAAACCATGTGCACGTGTCTGAAGCTGCCTATATCTGGCTCAACTCCAGAACATCCATTACTGCCTCCGTGGAGTCAAAAGTCAGATCTCTAAAAACCACAGACAGCCGAGATTAAACCATCTCATAACTGTGACACATAATCTTCACTCTGCACCCACCAGTGCGAAATTGAGGAGATGAGGACCGAGATGGACGAGATGAGGGACACGTTCTACGAAGAAGACACGTGTCAGCTGCAGGAGATGAGGCGTGAGCTGGAGAGGGCCAATAAAAACTGCCGGATCCTGCAGTACCGTCTGAGGAAGGCCGAGAGGAAGAGGCTGCGCTACGCCCAGACGGGAGAGATCGATGAGGAGCTGCTCAGGAGTCTGGAGCAGGACCTGAAGGTGCAGAGGGGAGGGGAAGGAATTAGTATCCTCATTAATGTGTACGCAAGCTGTCAGTGTAATCACGAAAACAGTCACCATGGTTTTAGCTTTGACCCCTACACATTTCACAGGTTTATAAGTTATGTTAGTATGGAGTTATTTTGTTTTGAAAGGGTATGCAGTGCCCTAAGATAGTAAACTTAATTTTAAGTTATTAAAAGTGAATGTAAAACATGAGAATCACCCAAGTTGGAGTAAAGATATTCAAGGTTACATCCTCACACTAACCATACAATGCAGGTAGCGAAGGATGTGTCTGTGAGGCTGCACCACGAGCTGGAGAAGGTGGAGGAGAAGCGCACCAAGACAGAGGAGGAGAACGAAAAGCTGAGACAGAAACTCATAGAGGTGGAGGTGACCAAACAAGCCCTGCAGAATGAATTAGACAAAACCAAAGAGGTAAGTCAACACTACAAAATGTAATTATTACCCAATTTTAGCCCCCAAAAAGTTGTAAACCATGCATATTCATTCATTCATTTTCCGTAACCGCTTATCCTCTTGAGGGTGGCGGGGGGGTGAGAGGCAGGGTACACCCTGGACAGGTCACCAGACTATCACAGGGCTGACACATAGAGACAGACAACCATTCACACTCACATTCACACCTACAGGACAATTTAGAGTCACCAATTAACCTGCATGTCTTTGGACTGTGGGAGGAAGCTGGAGTACCCAGAGAAAACCCACACTGACACAGGGAGAACATGCAAACTCCACACAGGAGGGCTCATCCGCTCTGGATTTCAAACCCCAACACAATTGAGAGAAAAAAACACAAGAAATTCAAGCATTAATTTTTCATTTTACTGTCCTCCAACAGTCTCAGAAGAGAAGAGGAAGCAAGGACATCCAGAAGACAGGAAAATCAGCACAGACTCCTACAGAGGTGAGCTGTTTCTACAAATAAAGACATAATTTGTCGTCTTTTTCTCTTGTTCCTTGTGGTGAACATTTGTAAGAAGTCTTGTCACAATGTTATATAAATTCCAGACATCAATAAGACTTATTAAAGTGGAAACAGACTTCTTTCCTCGCCTGATATCAGACAGAATTGTCAGCTCATTACACTCCATATCCATTTTCAGTCTGACATTGTGTCCACTCTAACAGATTTCTGTGGGGGAGGAAGATTCGATTTTCCCTAACCAATCACTAGAGACCAGCATATCCACCTGAATCTAACATTATTATGAGTCCACATTGATGCGTAGTCATGCCAACATACTTAATTGGCCAGGGTTTTAAGAGTGGAGCGGAGCAAATGAAAGAAAACTATGATGTCAGGCAGTATTGAGAAGACGTGAAGTCAGAACAGCCTTGATAGCAGCATCTATCTTGTCTATAGTTCTCACCATTGTTGTTATTACTCCTCATTGGTTTTGGTACACTGCTTGACAACTCTTTACAACACCCTGCAAACAGTGTTAGTCCTGCTAATGGCTGCTGATTGGCTTATTGAATCCCCCTGTGGCGCTTATTGGTCATTTTTTGTTTTAACCAAGAAACCAGTGTTTCATGTCACAATGCCAGACAAATTAGTCAAATCAATCTCGGCGGAATAGACGGATTTAAAGTCCTGGACCCAGGCAAAAGTCATGCCCATGGTGCCAGTTGGCTTATTAAGTCCCCACGTGGCGCTCATTGGTCATTTTTTTATTTTAACCCAAAAAAACACTGATTTTCGTCACAATGCCAGATGACTTAGTCAACTCCAACTTGGCGGACTGGACAAATTCAAAGGTCGGTACCCAGGCAACACTTTTTTCCCCCTTAGTGATTCCAAGTGGTATTATTGTTGGCGCCACTGTCACAAAGACAACAGGACTACTTTCCGTTTTCCTCTGAGTCTAGCAGAGTCAGTTTCCACAGTTACTTTGGTTGGTCCATTGTCTGCCATTTCTGCTACAGGGGTTAGAAACCGCAAAGACCATAAGTGCTATATCGTAGGCAACTGGACTTGCTTGAGTTTCTTGAAGACATTTCGCCTCTCGATGGATTGGATTGGAAGCTCTTCAATGAGAGGCGAAACGTCTTCAAGAAATCTAAGCAAGTCAAGTTGCCTACGATATAGCACTTATGACCACCATGACCTGAATGACTGAGAATGGTAAAAACACAGAGGTTTACACCATACAATGAAATTCTTAATTGCCAGTCTCCATTCACGCAAAACAGCAATAAAAATAGAATTAAAGTTAGATTTAAGGAAAATGAATAAATAAGCAGAAACAAAGAGCTAAGTTAAAACCTGAGTTTAAAAGCAAAGTGCACGATGCCGTCATGCAAATAGATCAAGTTGTAGCAGTCAGGGAGTGCATTGGGATGGGGCAGTATTTGATGCTGTTACTCAGCAGTCTGATGTCTGTGGGTAGAAGCTGTTCGGTCAGTCTATGTCCTGGATTTCACACTCCTGTAACGTCTGCCCAATGGCAGGAGTGTTAAGAGACTGTGGGTGGGGTATGTATGATGATGTTGTGGGCCTGTCCTGATGACCCTGGTGTTGTAGCTGTCCTGAATGGATGGGAGGGCTGCTCCTGAAATGAGTTGTGCAGTTTTTATCACACACTGGAGGGCCTGTCTGTCCTGAGCAGGGAGGCCCTTATAGATACTGCAGGTTTACAGCAGCTCACATCCTCACGTCACGTTTGAGTCAAACATTTTGTGTTTCACCGCAGGCTGCAGGCCAATGCTCCATTCGTTTGAAGAAAAGTATATTTAAATGAAAGCTGAGAGTTTGCAGAGCTGCAGGAATTACTTCAGACTTAGTAGACCTCCATCATCCTCTCGGTCCAATGATAGATAACGTTTTTGGCTGTGCTACAAAGTCTTCTCTTTAATCTTAAGTCCTTCCGTCTTTACGTCTTACTGCAGGAGACCAACCTTGTGAACTTCAGGATTAGGTTTTAACTGTTTCTACTTAAACGTACTTTAGTATTTACAGTCTGTGTCGTCTCTGTGCTCCAGGAGGACAATGAGGACCTGAAGTGCCAGCTAGCTTTCATCAAAGAGGAAGCGGTGCTTATGAGAAAGAAGACGGCCAAGATCGACAAAGAGAAGGACCGTCTGGAGCAAGAGCTGCAGAAGTACCGCTCCTTCTATGGGGAGCTGGACAGCACCCATCCTAAAGGAGAGGCTGGGGGTCCGCCCACCACCCGCGAGTCAGAGCTGAAGCTGCGGTTGCGCCTGGTGGAGGAGGAGGCCAACATCCTGGGGAGGAAGATAGTGGAGTTGGAGGTAAGAGCAGACAATGCTATATGAGTCTATAAATGATGTAACACCTCAGTGGGAGTCATGTGAGTACTAAGATTTTCACCTTCTACCCGACAGGTTGAGAACCGTGGCCTCAGGGCCGAGCTCGACGACCTCCGCGGTGAAGGAGAGGGTGCTGGGAGCTCTGGGTGTGGAGCCATGGGTGGGCCGGGTGCAGGGCGAGGCCTTGGCGATGATCTGACGGAGCTCCGCCAGCAGCTGCAGCTGGTGGAGGACGAGGCGGAGCTGCTGAGGAGGAACCTGGCCGATGCTGAGGATCAAAACAAGAGAGTGACCGCCTGAGCTGAACAAGTTACGGTTCAAAGCCGGCACCCACGAGGGAGGCGCCAGGCACGGGGGAGGAGCGGGAGGAGCTGCAGGAGGTGGAGGGATTGATGCAGCGAAGGCAGAAGTCCTGCAGGAGGAGTTAAAGGCTGCAAGGCTACAGATCAATGACCTAAGTGGCAAGGTATTACAGGATAATACTGACATTCATTTGATTACTGCCTTTTGATTATGAGCTGACAAAACATAAAATATTCTGGACAGTACTGTTTTAATGAGACACAAAATAAGACGGAAGTGCTAATTAACAGCACATCACGACAGCTTTTATGACTGTTGATGCATGGAGTAGCCATCTTGGATTTTGAGGTCAGGACTGTAGAGGTTCCTCCGACTTTGCGAGTCAGATTTGCGACTTCAGAGTGGTTCCAGTTGAAATTTCTGACTGAGAACTCAGAAATTCTGTCACAGTGGTGCTTTGAGTGACATGCTAATGCTAGCATGGCAACATGCTAACACTGACAATGCTAAAAGGCTGATGTACCTTAGGTATTTAATGTTTTGTTTACCATGTTAACCATGTTAGTTTAGCATGGTGGCATGCCAACATTTGTAAACTAGCATAAAGCTAAGAGTGTGTTCGTAAATCATATCTAACACTTGACACTAAAATGAGAGTGCTGTTGTTTGAAGAAACTGAGCGTTCCTTTTTTACGTCATACATTAACAAACGGTCAAGTTAATCACACGTTCACTCCCCTTGGAGCTCTGCTGCTCAGAGACTATGGTGCACCAGCACTTGTGTGAATTTTGTACACACCAAATATAAAACTAAGCCTGTAACTGCACTATTTTCTGCACTATTCGTGATGTCATCATCCTGTTATCAGTGGTAAGAGCCATATGAGCGCAGTGGTGAGTGGCGGCGATTAGCTAGCCAGTGGGATACACATGCACCCACAGCTGAACTATCTACCACAACAAAAAACAGAGAAGCTCAGATACAACACTCAAAGAGGGAGTGTGTCTTATTGTCTGGGCAGGGCACAACAAAAATGTCAAAGATCATCAAAGTGATTTCGTTATCCATAGAGCCATGTTGTCGTACGACCTGTTTTATTAACCTTAATACTGTAACATCTCTTTGTCTTCATTCAGGTGATGCAGCTGCAGTACGAGAACCGCGTGCTCCTCTCTAACATGCAGCGCTATGACCTGGCCTCCCACCTCTCCCTGCGGCCCAGCCCACGAGACAGCGACGCAGAGAGCGACGCCGGCGGTGCGACAAGTGGTCGCAGAGAGAGTGACGAGGACTCCACCTCCTCCCGCCTCATCCCACCGCACCGCAAACGTGAGGGCCCTGTTGGTGGAGAAAGTGACTCCGATGAGGTCAGAAACAATAACGGAAGCAGCCGTTGCCTGACACCCACACGGGGCCTCTACACTCCCCACGGGGCCTGAGGGTGCCGCCTCCTCCGCCCTGGCCCGCTTCCTGCCTGGTGGCCGGTGCAGCCTGCGTGAAAGGCAGCAAATGACTGACATCCGTTTGGAGGCGGAGAGGCTTGTTCGGACCATCGACCGCCTCATCGCTGACACGGCCACCATCATCTCAGAGGCGAGGGTCTATGTTTCGAATGGCGACCTGATGTTCGGGAGAGGAGGAGAGGAGGGTGGAGAGGATGATGGGAGCAGGATCAGGGAACATGAGCTGCTGTATCGCATCAACGCTCAGATGAAGGCCTTCCGGAAAGAACTGCAGAGCTTCATAGACAGGCTGGACGTGCCGAGGCCTGAGGACAGGGAGGCAGAGGAGCCGCTGTCGGTGAGACAAAATTAAAAATGTTTCAGAGTTGTATCTAAAATGTCTCCCAACAGTTTAACGCTGATTCTGTTTCCTCCCCTTTCTCACTAAATCCAACCTCCTGACTCGTCCCTCCACCCGTCCTCCGCCCAGATGTTCCAGCCTATCATTTTGCTCATCCTCATACTTGTGTTATTCTCCTCCCTCTCCTACGCCACCATCTTTAAACTAGTCTTTCTTTTTACTCTTTTCTTTGTTCTGTGATGTACGCCTCCCTTAATTCACATCATCCCTTGTTTGTTTTTGCTCTGTTGTTTTTCTTTCCTCCCCGCGTCATTTGTTGCCAAGGTAACCAAAAAAGCACAGGAAAAGCTCAGCACTTGCCAAGGCTGCAGTCACATTCAAGAGAGTGTGACTAGATCCAACACTGGAGTCGACATTATCCACAACACATCACCGTCTGCGTCAGGTCCTCAAGAAGGTGAGTTACACTGTGTACCTGTGATTTAAGGAACGTGACCAACACTCGATAACAACAGTATTTAATTTTGGACCATGTTATAAAGGGTAGGATTGTTGCATGACGGCAAATAACAGAGAGTCACATAATGTGTTAAGAATGTTTTAGGATGTCGGTTTGAACCATTAAAATAATTAATACGTTGCAGGTGCTCTTTTTTACTGAAGCTGGAAAATCGCAGAAACATAATATCAGGGCTGAATGTTAGTTGACCAGAAAGGTCATTAGTCGGCAAGATTTCATTGGTCGCTTAGTTGCAGAAAAAAAGGTGATACTCCATTAGGAGCTGCGCCTTGTCAAAAAAAAAAAAAAAAAACCTATATGACTGGACCATGTGGGAATTTAATTTGAAAGGACAGACACAGGAAGTGTAAAGTCAAGTTAATTTAAGTTAAGTTACATTTGACACAACTTGTATCCAGAGAACGTCAATCAGAGTTTGGTAGCGTAATCGCATTGATTACCGCTTCACTATCTTCTTCCCTGATGCCATGACCACGGGCAAAAAACAGTGTGCTTCCCTAGCATGCAACACACCCAGCTGCATATCCCTGCCCATAAGTGGTATTACAGGAAAACAAAAACAAAGCAAACACAAGGAAAACTGGCTGTTACATGGGGGGAGATTCAATTGGTTGCAATCTGCAACCTCACCACTAGATGCGACTAAATCCTACACACTAGACCTTTAAGTTACTGCTAAGGCAAACCGAACATTCCCTGTTGTTGCAGTTTCACATTAAAACCATTTAACTGCAGAAACACTTGTCGATTTTTAGTAGTCACAGAAACGCAATAATACAGCTATTGTTCACCAGAAATGCATCTACAAAACAAGAATGGTCATTTTCAGCATTTTCTTAAAAGGGGATCAGTTTGAAACGTTGCAGGGAGCAATGCAACAAGAAGGAGCAGCCACAGGGAGCTGTTAAATGAAGAGCTGCAGGCTTCAGGCTGCACACCTCCAATGTGGTACCCAACTCCTGTCACTGTCCACAGACTCATGCCATGTGTAGCATAATATCAGATCAGCGTTGATCACAGAATGAGCAACAACAAGTTTGTTTTGCTGCCCACAGACCTCTGTCATCTGTCGTATTAAACAGCATTTATTACCCCCCGTAACTACAGGTATCACCAAATCAACCAGGACTGATATCTTTGAGATAACTACTTTAACATACGTGAGAGTGGTGCTGGTCTTCTCATCTAAGTCTTGGCAAGAAAGTGAATGGTAGCATGCCAACAGGAAAGTGGACGTAAGCCAGCTCCTCTCACCGGTGAGGACCATGAGATGTGGCTGAAAGCCTGGAAAGCTGGTGGACCTTTGAGTTGAGGTTAGATAGATATGCTTTAGATAGAATATGACCCAGGACGGAGGTCGTATAGGGTTTATTATTGCTCATACTGAGCTCTAAGGTCACACCAGTGTAAGGTAGGGAACCTAAATCACCTTTCCATGCTGCTGGCTTGACCTCGTCACCAAATCTATTTTCTCTTGTAGCCTGTTATGTCAGCAGTCTCCTCTTCTTTGTGTTTCAGGACGACACTTGCTGTACTGTCCCGCTGCCGCTGCCTGAAGGTAAAGTAAGGATACAGTTTGTTTTTATCTCCTCTCCTTAACTCGTGCAGGATTTGTCATTTATTAGGGAACACAACAGGTGGAGGAATAATGGTGATGATCCCGGGGCTTTAAAGTGGAAGGAATTCTGATGATCTCGTCCAGTGCCAAATGTCAGATCTTGTCCGAGGCTAAGTGGGGGGGGGGGTGCCTCAAAATTCCCAGCAGAACCCCTGATTAGAGGCAGGCATTAGTAATTGATGGTGTGTCGGATGAACAGAAGCAACTGTCTTCAGATGTCACGGGATGAGTCATGAACACAGGTTCAGGTTACTCCCGGACATTCTATGAGATTTCACACATTTTGCCCCTTTGAGACACAAATATGCCAGAAAATATTTTAAAACAATAAAAATTACACTGATAGTTTTTAAAAGATAAAAAAAAGATGACTGAAATGTTGCCAAACATGCCAGGCATCCACCTTGCAGTTTCCTTTAGTGACTACCTTCAATAAAGATATTATTGACTGTGACACATTATTACTCACTGTGTCACACACACCCATTTGGCATCCCTTGGAAAAATGATTTGCAGTGGGGGGCCTGGTCACAAGACAAAATCTGCCCAAGCATCCTAAAGCAGAGTAGCAACAGAGAAGCCCATTGGCCGGCAGATCACAGCAGCTGAAATAGCTATGTAAACACTTTCCCTCTCTCCGTGAGCCCCAGTAATTATAGCCAGGATGCTGGTGACGACAGTTGTCCCATCGAGACTTCAAATGCTGGAATAAATTTGACATTATGATATTTGATCTCGGCTCCATTGGCGCGCCCACGTAAACAGTGGGGAGCGGTATAAAGGCTGGGGACCCCGGCTGGAACAGAAGTTGTTTACCCTTTAGCTCAGCGCTCCGGACTTAACCCCGACACCGAGGCGTGACTGTAGGAGAACTGGGGCCCTTTAAATCCAGCTCGCGGGGGTTTTACGTAACAGAGAGGAGGAAAAGAAAGTGAGGGGGAAGCACCAGAGAGAGGGGACTTGACAATTAGGAGCCGAGGGGAGTGAATGTGTTGGAGAGGACGGAGCGCACAGTGCGCAGAGCAGACTGAGGATTAATACTGGAGCAGTGAAGACTTTTATTCTGACAGAGGTAAGGACAGCTGGGTATTACTGAGGGAGATGTAAATTTCTTTTACTTTAGTGCCTTATAGGACAATTTCATTTTTGACTTAATTGCACATAGGCTTAAAATATTAAAATTTAGAAAGTATGAATGGCAAAACATGAAGTTTCCAAAGTCCACAGTTGTCACTTTTAGCCTTCTATTATTATATTTCCTTCAATTTTATCTCATTTATTTTAAATCATTAAGCTTGGATTTGCATTTTTTTTATGTTTTCTTTCCCTGACATACATCCTCTCTCTGTGTCCCACTCCCATGCACGCAGGCTACGCAGCCAGTTTACTATGCATAGCTACAAGATTATTAATATCTCCACTCTTACATCACAGGTGGGAGGGAGGCGGCTGGTACATTCGGGCACTTTCGACCAGGATACTTGTCATATTTAATGATGGCAACAACAACAAAGCCAGGCAGGGGCTGCGATAATAGTTGGGCAATTAGTGCTACAACTGGGACACACCATGCAATTAATGACTGTTAAAGCGTTTAAGGGCACATCTGGGTAATGGTTTGTTAACAGTGGGGATTTAGTGGTTCTCTGCTGGAGAAATTTCAAGTATTTTGGTAAATTTTGGTGCACTAATTTGCACTTTTTGTTGTGCTCAAGTTCTCTACTTAACTCATGTTTTTGTTAGAGGAGACAAATGAACAAGGTCTACATAGATAAGGGGGCGTGTTCCCTGTGCTTCCTCCCCAAAATCTGTGCTTATGCATCCAAGAAGACGACCTCGAATGCATCTGAGATGTGACACCCAGCTACATTTTGATGTCGAATCCTGAATTTGAGACTCTGAGTTTAAGTTTTTCCTTCACCATGTGGTGTTCACAGGCATCCTGGAGGTCAAAGTGACCACTAGCTGTCATGCAGCATTCTTGTCCACACGTGCTGCGTAGGTAGGCTTACATGCCTGAGAATTTTGAGGAATGCAGAAGGAGAGGGCTGTAAATATCTGACCTTTACGAGGGAGGAAAAGTGTCCAACAGCTACTGGTCATTTAAGCAGCAGAGACAAGAAAAAAAGACAAATTCAAAAGCAGTTTAACTTCAAATAGGCGTCACTGCTGCTGGTGCAGTCTTTAGTTTTAGTCTGCCAGGGTTGAAGGTGTTGAAACAAAAAGCTTGTCTTAAGAGAAAGAAGATTTGGGGCTGAATGACAGCCTAAAGACAAGATAAAAAGAAGCTTAAATCAGGATTTGTTTTGTACTTTAAAAAGTATGCCAACCCTCTTTTTTTAACCCCCATGTATTTGTCTTTGTAGTGTTTCCAGGCCATCGATCCCTCCAAACAGACCGTGACCTCTGACAGGAAACAGGAGAAAGGGGAAATTGCCATTTAAAGGGGGCCTCTGGGTATTGAACGGCTTGCGTCATGGCAGCCATTGATCTGGAGCGTGGGCTGGAACACGGAGGCAGAGGCTGGGGACAGGAGAGGCCGGAGCTGATGGACAACTTTGACTCGGAGATGCAGGAGTGGGAGGACCAGCTGCAGGACATCCAGAGGAAAATCGAAGAGGTACGATTTTGTATATAAATGATTCAAATCGAACAGAGAGTGGAGGTCAAAAATCTGATGTTAAGCTGCTATTTGCCCTGAGAACACTCACTGATTTGGAGTGATGACACCTTGAAACAGTAGCCTAATGTGGATTGGTGGACAGGTTGGGGAAAATGGAAATTAAAATGGGATTTAAGGAGCAACACAGTGTTTTAAGCTTGACTCTTAAACACCACCGAACCACAGGTGGTTCACTGCTCTTATTGATCTCTCCTGTATAATCCCAGACTTACTGATGTAGAAATATTTAGGTGAATTCAGCTCATGTTCATGGTTAATTTTACTCTTTGTGGTGGAGTTATTCAAGTGTTTACAAGAAATATAAAGAAATTAAGATCTTGTTTTTAACAGTCGTCCAAATGTGCTTCCAACAGCCTCAAATACGACTCTGCTTTCAGGGTGTGTGTGAACACGCTAATGGTTTTGTGTCCAGGTTATGAAGTGCTTCTGTAGTCCCTTGAGTGCGTATTAATTGTGTAATATGTACGTGTGTGTGTGTGTTGTGCACCATGATAAACTGTTGGCAGCGCAGCGACTGACTCAACCTCATGGCCTTGTTGGAGCAATGATACAGACAAATGTTAACAAGCTAATTAAACTGTGATGTGCCGACAGACACGCTGAACACACACACACGCGTGCTCTCACACACACACATACACACACAGTCTGAAAGTGGATACTGAATGAGTATTAAAGGTTGCGATGGGAAACAGATGGTTGTGCAAAGTGGAATAACATGTGCTGATCATAAATATAGTTTAGGCTGTGCAGAGATTTTGTGGTAATTATAAAACTTGTTTGTTGTGTAAACACACTTCCTGTTGTCGAGCTGCTCCGCAGCGTCGTGGACAATATGTGCCCTGCAGGAAGTTGTTTATGTTTTCCTCTGTTTTTATTTTTTGCAGTTGTACAATGAAGTCCAGGCCCGCAGAGGAGCAAACGATATCACCACTGACAACCAGAAAAACGGCAGCGAGTTGGAGTGCCACCACGGCAACGGGCTTTTTGCACCCAGTCATCACAGCAAGAATCACGCTGGAGCTATAACTGTGCCACATCACTATAGTAACGGCTGCAACTACGGCTCCAATGGGTACAGCTACCCCGTGAGTCATCAGAATGGCTACGGTTACTGCCACGCCAACTCAGAGATCGGAGACTTGTTGCAGGATTACTTGGGGCAGGGGAAGCAGATGAGCCGGAAGAACAATGGCGCTCGCCACGTGGTAAGTAAAGGCGATTCTTATCATTTACCCGCCTTGTGCTTCATTCTGTTGGCATCTGCACATCAGAGGAAACTAGATACGTGGGAGTGATATGAGTCAAAGCTGGGGTTCAGTCAGGAACATATTGATTACAGTTAGCTGGTTCCTTCCAGTCTGCTTACATAGACAGGGCACCAGATTGGAGTTAGTCTCACATGCTTTCACTGCGGTGTTCTCTAACTCCTGACAAAGCAGTCAAAGGGACAGCCAAACTGTTTCCTGGTCCACATGAAAGGCCACGTGCACGGCCACGTTAAAGTACAGTAGATCAGAGTAGTTTTAGCTCCGCTATATCAAGAGATGATCGAGGGTCAGCTGAGGTTCAGTTTTGGGAAGATACAGTGAACGGAGCGCTGCCAGTGATCCTGAAGTAGCACACGCTCATTTAAAGCTTTTAAATATAGTTGGTGGAGGTTGATATGGACGTTTGTTAAATATGTTTTTCCCATCTCTCTCAGCGCTTCAGTGACACAATCAAGGTGAGCCCGGGAACAGAGATCAGAAGAAGTTCTGGAAATGAAAGGTGAGTGCACGAGAGCCACGTTCAGGATCATTTTGTAGAGTGATGTAATGCGCAGGCCCCAGAGTACCTGAAAGGTGCTATAATTTTATCTTGTGGAAACAAGTTACCTTATGGAAACAGGCCAATAGCTTTTGTGCACAAGATATTAGCTTGTTAGTTATAGTAACTTCTCCTACAAGATAATTAACTTCATTCATTCATTCATTCATTTTCCGCTACCACTTATCCTGTTAGGGGTCGCAGGGAGCTGGAGCCTATCCCAGCTGCCATTGTGCGAGAGGCAGGGTACACCCTGGACAGGTCGCCAGACTATCACATGGCTGACACATAAGCCTCTTTTACGCTGCCTGTTCAGGGTGGTAATACAGCAGCGTTATGCCACCTCAATATTGTGCACATAAGGTACAATCACAGAATATGAGCACAGAGTTGTCCTGCCTTTAAGCCGCCACGGGAGGTACAGCACCAAAACAGAGTCTGTAAAAACAGTAAAGCCTGCAACTCACTGCGGGTGATTTAAAAAATAGCTTTCAGCAGTTAGCGGCTAACTCAAAGAAGAATAACTGTGGCCGAAATGTCTACGATATGTCCGGCTTAAACCAGGGATGGTAAATGGTTGTTATTGTTTCTAAAGCGTTGCCACCATGTATGTTATAGGTCAAGCTAAAGGCCGACACTGTTGTGTTACATTACGCCCGTCACACCTCTCTAGATTCCACAATGGATTCCGCAATGCTGCGATGCAGTGTATAATCGCGCATCGGAGCAGAATGATGCCACTGTTGTTTGATTCTGTGTAAAAATGCAAATGTGGCATAAAGAAGGGACTTTATAGTGGCCCTGTAGCCCCTGTAAAAAGGGCAGAAGAGATAGAGAGAGAACCATTCATGCTCACATTCACACCTACAGAAAATTTAGAGTCAACGATTAACCTTATCTGAATGTCTTTAGACTGTGAAAGGAGGCTGGAGAACTTGGAGAAAACACACGCTGACACAGGGAGAAAAAAAGATAACTAAGATGATTAACTCGTACACACAAAATGAAAATTGTCACCCTTTGGGACTTTAGGGGCTCTGTTGATGAGAACTCCTGTTAATCTTATGTTTGTGTTGGTTTGGTTCAGGCCTGGTCAAGAGCAGTTTTTGGGCAGTTTTGAGGAGACTGAAAACAGGAAGAACCAAGTGTCTCACATGAAGAACTCCCCCCGCAGAGAGAGTTCCCCCAACAAAGAAAACACAGGTGCCAAGCCCCCTCTTGGACAAAGGGATGCTCCTGCCGTACAGCCACGCTCACAGCTCCCAATCACAGCAGCTGAATCACCTGCCCTGGACAGGAAGTCCATCGGCCCTGGTGTCCTGGGAGACAGGAAGTGCGGCAGCCCCTCTGTTCTCAGGAAGTTTGGAGCCATGCTGCAGGAAAACGAGGGCAAGACGCTCACCGAATCCGGGGTGGTGACCCATCAGGGGCTGGCTCCGGAGCCAAAGTGTCCCACCCCTGGCTGTCAGCGCAGAGCTCTGGGAGCCACTGCAGTCAGCGGCAGGGCGCCCATGCGCGTGCCTACCCAGAAATGCCAAGCAGATTCCGACGTGCTGACAGCAGAGACAGAGCCCGGCCAAGAATGGGGGTTAGCATCAGACTCTGGTAGACAGAACCACGGCAAGGATCACAGAGGAGGCTACGGCGGTTCTAAAGGGTCCCAGCGGAGTCCACAGCTGTCCCAGAGGAGGTCACAGGTGGCGGGGAGCCCGAAAATTAGACCCAGGGCGAACAGCGGGGCAGACAGAGATGGAGCGAGGAGGCCTGCACCCCAACATGGGGAGTCTAAAATGGACTTCAGGGTCTCAAGTGCTTCCTCTGGAGCTCAGAAGATCCAAAGGGGCGGGTTAGCCGGACAGGAGTCGCCAAGTTGTGGCCGAGTGAGGGATGAAGGACTTATTGAGCTGCTGGACATGCTGGAGATCCAACATGAGTACAGCTCCAGTCCCAGGGCAGGAAACACAGCTTACAGACAGGAACCACAGCAGGTAGGGGGGTTTTCTGCATCCCTTTGTTTAGGTAAAGCAATTAGCGAAATTTGTGTTGATACTGTAAAAGCTAACACGTGTCCCATTATGTCTCCGCTCAGGTAAACCCAGCCCAGTTGTCCCCAGCCAATCTTAAGAAGAGCTTCTCTCGTCCTGCACGGCCAGCCAACCAGCGACCTCCCTCCAGGTGGGCCGGCCGCACCCCTACTGCCATCATCACCACCCCATCAGGCCCAATGTACCGTCCCCCAAGCCCTCTGAATCGTCCCCCCGAGCCCCATGACCAGAACCCCGAGTCCTGCCCTGAAGCACCGGCCTCTCATGACCTACTCTCTTCAGACTGAGACGGTCATCATGTGATACTTTCCATGTCAATAGGAAAACCCTCTCTGTGTAAATAGTAAGGACTTTTCTGTGAAACAAAGTGCTTTAAGAGAGTTACGACGAGATGCTTAATTTCACCTTGATGCCATGTTCGAGAGAAAAACACATCCACGACATTCTCCAGTGTTGCTGTGGCTTTTTGCTTCTTCTGTGCTGAAACCTTTGCCAACACATTAACATATTGCTTAGTTGCAGTTCCCCCCTTTATCCTCTTTTTTTGTATTGAATTTCAGGTGTTTTCTGTATAATGAGATTTTGCATGCAGCCCCAGTTTGAGGGTGCATGCTCATGTGTTTCATCCTCATGGTTGCCACGTTGAATCAAATTCAACCTGACCACCAGTAGGAGCAGATTAAGTCGCAACTGTGCTCCCAGCAGCAGCAACCTGCTAACTGTCAACAACAGTGTGTTTTACTGTATCATATTGTCAAAGTAATATATTTAAGATGTTCAAATAACAGCTGTGACAAATGACTATGATATGCCTTTAATGTATTTTTTTTTCTTGGTAATAAATATGACAGTGCTTTGACTTCAAGACTCTCGTCTCTGTCTGTTGCAGCATTGCATTGTTCCATTAACGATGGCTCATATTTCGGGGTGTTGATGATTTACTGCATGTCAAGCCTATGGATATCGGATACCAGCTGCTCCCTGCATGCCAGAGCAATGGCAGCTCAAGTGGTGTCAGTTGCTGTTGCAAATGAGCTAACTGTCCGCCAGCTTCAACACATCAATTGGTCAAAACATGCTTGAGGAACTGCATGAGAATATACATGGGATGATTTACAGATTATCTATAACCACAGGTGGATTTAAAGGGATAGTCCCCCTTTTTCTGAAGTGTGTTTGTATGAGGTACTCATCCATTGCCAGTGTATTACATACAGAAGATACTGGCTGGTATGATGCCAGTCTGGGGAAGCAGGCAGGAGAACCACCATGGAAGCCAAACAATACACTGCTGTGGACGGGGGGCAGCAGCAAGATGCATTATAGCCACCTAAAAAAATCAAGATCAGGAGTTAGGGTACACTATATTTAAGATATTTTTACCATTAACCTTGCCATCAGCCCTTTCTGATGGAGAATGGAATTGAAAGTGAAATCAACTATGCTCTTTTCAAAGCCAGACTCCACTGCAAACTAGAATGAAAACATAGCAGTTGTATGCCTCCACAAACCGGTCAAGTTGTAGTTACAGTTTGCATCCATCTGTGAAAACATTAATGCTTCACATACATCTTCAACCTGGCAACACAGAGATCAATACAATCAGCAGTTTCAAGGTGGGCACCCAAGATTAGCATCACCAATTCAGTACCTGACCAAATGTGTCCCCTTCTGCTCCTGAGATAAGACGATAAATCATGGCCAGAAAAGTGTTTTCGAAGAACATTATGATGCCACAGTGTAGCTGACCTTTGACCTTTTGGATATAAAATGTCATCAATTCAATATTATATCCTATAAACCCTATTTGTGTGAAGTTCCGTAATTATCAGTATGAATTCTTGAGTTGTGGCCCATCACAAGTTTTGTGAGGTCACAGTGACCTTTGACCTTCAACCACCAAATTCATTTTGGAGTTCAATTTGAGGAAACTCCTTCAAGGCCTCCCTGAGGTATTGCATTGACAAAAATGAGACAGACACAGGGTCACAGTGGCCTTGACCTTTGACCACCAAATTCTAATCAGTTCTTTCTTGAGTTCAAATTGATGTTTGTGCCAAATTTGAAGGAATCTCCTTAAGGCATTATTGAGATATCACACTCATAAGAATGGGACAGACAGACAACCTGAAAACATAATGCCTCCAGCAATGCTATGCTAGCGCGGAGGCATAAAAACAGTAATTTTACCTCACAGAACATGAAAGTTGTTGGTAAACCTCACCTTGATCGGTTTGTCTGGTAGTGTTGCTGTGTGACTTTGGTGTTTTAAAAGGTCAGTTCAGATTTACCAAAGTCACAATAAAGCGGCAAAAATGTAACTACATGTCGCGGTGAAGTATACCTCCTGTTTAATTTTGTAAACTGAAAACCATTTCCCTCAGTGGAAACGAAGCTTTAATTTACTTTAATGTCACAGATAAGAAACAATAAATTGTGAAGACTATAAAGCCTCCACAAAATAGTATTTGTAGTCTTGTGTGATTTATTCCAGCCTCATATTAGTAGAGAAAAAGTCTGCTAGCCTCTAGGCTAATTTATGCAGCGGAAAATGTCACACGCTAATGCTAATAACATTAGCAAGTTGTTTAAGTGGGGAAAAAGTGTCTAGTTAAGACAACTGGTTTTTGTTGATGAATCTTGTGAGTTATAACGGAGTGGAATTTGGTAATGTTACCATTGTTAAATGTTGCTGTTGTCTATGGCTTCATACCAGTAAAGGAAAACTCTGCTAACTTTTAGGCTAATTTAGGCAATGTAAAATGTCATAAGCTTATGCTAAAAACATTAGCATGTTGTATTTGTGGGGAAAACATGTCTAGAACAAAGACAATTGCTTTGTCGGTGAACCTTGCGAGTTAAAATGGAGCTGAATTTTGTGCCTTTTTAACTGTTGTTGCTGTTCAGCCATGTTTTATATGTGTTTTAGTTGAATTAATCAAACTTTACTTCACAGAAACTCAACACAGTGGCATAAAAACCCCACTGCCAACTAGTGTTTTCATCTACTGAAGGTAATACAGTGACTATACATATGTATCTCATACAACCTACTTAAAAAAATCAAAACTATCCCTTTAATCTACATTTTTCCAAACTTTTCAAAACATTCGTCTCACTGAATACGCTGAGGGACATAAATACTGCAGAGTGTTGGGTTGAGGGCAGTTATACTACATGTCGTTACCAGGATATCCAGTGTTCAGCACACACATGGTGATTCTGTACCATTCGGGATCACTTTTCATGCTCTGTGTTTCTCGCCTCATAACACCGCCATCAACAACCCCTGGCTTCCCTGACACCTCCTGCCCCGTGGAAGGTGAGGAAACACTCTATCAGCTTCACACGTACACACACGCAGAGCAAAAGCTCAATCGTACACACAGCTTTCTCACCAAATAAACATTTTCTGTGCACAAAAATCACTCGTTCTGCCACACGTACATATGCACACGCTCTCATCTGGCAGAGGTGGTAGAAAAGTGTGAAATGTCATGTAAAGGCTGGGCGGGCGTGCGGAAGTCGCTTGGCCCCGTGATGCCTCAGCCCTGTCACCCTACCTCTTGGTGCTATGTGGCACCTCAGACAGAAATAGCAAGCGTGACGTGTGTTTTGGTGCCAGAAATCTTACCCTGCTGTCTTTGGGGGTATAAATAAAGAGTGGGAGGGGGGCGTTGGTTCCTCTATCTGTCTCTGTAGCTCTTTCTTTCATCTTAGCCATCGCTATTTCTACCTCTCAATGAAACATCGAGCATGTATATCAAACAAATGCACACAATTTTGGGATTTAGTGAGCTTTGTCCTCTTGTTACCTCCATCCATTAGTCAATTTGCAAATAACAATCTTCATTTCTTCTTCTTTTTTTTGTGGTCATACCCTTGCTGATTTTAAGATTCCTTTCCCCAATATTCTTCTCGCTTTCCTGCCTCCTTCTAGCCTCCTTTCCTCTTCTTTCCCTTCTTACCTCCTCCTGTCTTTCCTCTCAGTGTTGTGTGTGTGTGTAAATGAGAGCCCATCTTACAGGTTGGCACCTACTTGGGCTGCATGAGGGTATTTTAACAAGGCATCCTGTTGGCCATCACTCCCTGTCCTCATCAGGCCCCCTGCTAAGTCCTGGCAAGCTGCAGCCTGTACGCTCTGCCTGCTCAACAGGAGCTCCAAAGACACATTCTTTGCTGTATATGTTTTCCCCTCCTGTTGCTTCACCCTCTGCTCCCCTTTTTTCCCCTGACAGAGGACACTCTATGCAGACAGCATGGCAGAGCCTGGCACAGCATGTCCTCCAGTGGACAGGCTATTCATGACAGACAGATGACAGAGAGAGAAAGGAAGAGAACACAAGAGCAGACAGCTGAACTGTAGCCATGGCTCCCCTGACGTCAGCAGCACCACGTTATCACACCCACTGCGACGCCGTAGGAGGCAACGCCCATCAAAAAATAGTTTTGCATCACAGCACAGCAGTCCTCTGGGAGTATCTTCACTGAGTTACGCAACCTTTATAATATCCTTTTGTAATCCTGTACAAACACACGTATATGTACGACCACCTGCAGACACTGCAGCAGAGGCTTCTTTATGACATCTGGGTACCAGCTGCATCTGCTCTCGTGGCTTTGATCATGTTAAGGGTGCTGATGTGCCCTTTCGAATGAGTTACTAGCGTGTGTGTGTGTGTGTGCACGGCCCACCCAGACATCCGAGGACACCCACGTGCATTTGCGTCCCATGATGCAACTAAAGGCAAGGTAGTGATGTCCAACATTTAATCTTATAAGTCTTTATTTTAAAGAGAGCACACTGCGATGTACAGTTAATATTAGCTGGAGACTCTGAGGCATCAGTGTTACAAATAGGCCTTTTCCACAGCCGACATATTGACATGTAACGGCATCTCAAGCAGTCACTGAGATGATGCAAACCTGGCTGAATTAAGCTATCAGGCACATTTATTTTGCTGCACATGAACTGTCCTTTAAAAGAGCTCTATGTTGTCTGCACACAAACATGGATGTGGCTGAGCCCGCGGCTAACAGCTAACGGGGCTAATTCTATAAACAACACTAACAATGTAGTTTTGTTTTGTGTTGTATTTCCGTATAGTATAAGGAGTACGCCCCTAGTGTTCAATGCGAGGAACTGCATCTCTTTACAGATAGATAGAGGCCCCTCTGTAAAAATGGCTGAAAAGTTAATTTTGAGTCTGTTTTGCCATCCAGTCTTATAGAATATGCACATGGAGCATTACAGAGACCAAAATAGGACCGTTAATGTATGGCGACAAATAAGTGGGGAGGTTGGTTCATAAGGTGTGTAGCCAGTTTTCCGAAATGTGTTTGTTAAAATACGTATAACCCATTATGCATGCACTCAATGCGTTACACAGCTAGCATGCTACCAGTGTTTAGCTAGCTAAACATGCCGCTGCACTTAACAGACCAAAAAAACAAACAAAAAAAAAGCTGGAGGAAGAGTTTCACAAACTCATCAGAGATCAAATAGTTTCTAAAAGGAATGAACTGACGTCTAGTTGACTCACACGTGTACATGTAACTATGGGGAAACGATTCCGCAATGATGCCAACCTGGTATCAGCAGTACAGTAACCACTATAAAAGACAATGCAGAGCAGTGGTGATCAGCTAGCACTAGCACGCCAACATTGAACAGAGAACTTTTGATTACAACACACACAGAGGGAGCGTGATGTTGAAAACCGGCGCTTGGACAGTGACTTTCAGCGTCAAAAAGGATGTCCTTTCATAGTGGCATGATAGGGACTTGGCTTGGGAACCGAAGGGTCGCCGGTTCAAGTCCCCACCTGGACCAAAAATATGGAGCGTAGACTGGTAGCTGGAGAGGTGCCAGTTCACCTCCTGGGCGCTGTCGAGGTTGCCCTTGAGCAAGGCACCGAACCCCCTCAGCTGCTCGGGGCGCCTGTCCATGAGCAGCCCCCTCACTCTGACATCTCTCCATTTAATGCATGTAAAGGTCCCGTTTGTGCATGTGTGTGTATTCGGACCTGTGTGTATGTGAAACAACAAACAGAGTGAAAACACTGAATTTCCCCTTGCGGGATTAATAAAGTATATAAAATTAAATTAAAAATTAAAAAAAAAAAAAATTAACGATGCCTGGCAGGTCAGGGGGAAACGCAGCAGGACAACAACAAAAGGTAAGGCAGTGGAAGTCCGAGTAGGGTGGTTGGGGGGGATGATGGATGGATCCAACAACCTCTGACTTTTAACCAGGAGGCTGATGTTCACTTCTTGAAAGATTATAAAGCCAAACTGTGTTTTTTTCCTAAACCCAACCACACACAAGTGTTGGCAAAACTGTACATTTCCTGTGAAAATGAAAATGTACTTTAACAAACAGATAATGCATGTAACAGGCAGAAGTTGACACGGCTTCCCAGACCGTCAACAACCTACGCACCCAGGGTACCTTTAGTCGTGTCTGGACATGGAAATACCACGACCAAACGTTGATATGTGACGAGGTCACAGAGTGAGAATGTGTTGCATGTGTGTTGATGCCATTACTCCACTATATCTTAACATAGCAAATAGTTGTTTGCTGCTGTATTAGTGCACTGTATCATATAGAACTCCTTTAACTGAAGTCTGTTGTAAAACTGTTGATACGATGGTTATTGTTTAGCTTTATTGCGTATATTTAGACCATTACTTTATTATACAACTTTGTAAATGCTGCTCTGACTTTATCTGACATGTTACATGAGTTGGGGGTATGCTGGAGTTGGTGTTGTCAACCTAAATCAGGTGCTGAATCAGCAGAGACCACTACTGGCATGATAAAAATATCTTGTTTGGGAAGACAAAATTTGTTATGTTCGAGAAAACAACCTTTTGTTGTAAAAACTAAGACATTTATCAAGATATCAAGAACATTAACCTGTTAACAGGAGAGAACAACACCTTTATATATGAGATAATTAATTTGTGATCTCCAGGTAATATTGGAAAAATAAATTATTGCAACTAGGGCTCTTTTTTGGCTTCCATAGATTTGTGGGTTTTTATTGCAATTTTTCAAAAATTAACCAAACATTTATCTTAATTTTTGGTGCAGCATCAAAAAGGCCTTTAGGTATTATCATTGGCGTGATGTTTGATGCATGTGCCCTCTTGTTTTGAGTCCCCTGACACAGACGGGCTGTCTACACTGGTTACCAGGCAGATTTTAAAGCCTCTATTCATCCAGACAAGCTCGATATATCTTCTATACATGCGTGATTATGAGTGTTAAATGTCTCAATGAGCCCCTGGTGGCTGACTGACATAACGTCTTCTCTGCTGTCTGAGGCATGTGTGAATCTCACGCTCCTTCCTGCCTCCTCCCGTCCACGTCCACCTGTCCCCTGTCCTGTGCCCTCTGCCCCCGAGCTGCATCTCTGTCCTGACAAGCCTCTCATTCATTGGAGCCGGGCTCAGGGGGTCCACACTGAAATCCTCAGCATGTGTCAGTTGCTACTGCGACGGGCTCAAAATAGAACGTTAACTGCCGCTTGTATGTGTGTGTGTCTCACAAAAATGTGGACAGAAGAGTGACAGGACCACCCTGTTCCAGAGGTTAAACATAAAGGGGATCATGACGACCCGAAACTGAGCTGTTTAACAGCTGTTTTACAGGGTTCTCTAATCCTTCTCTTCACGTTATACAGGACAGTTTCTCTTGTTAAAAATTAACAGTCCGCACACGTTTGCATGTCTCGAGCAGCAGGCATGTTAGTGTACTTTCAACTTCTACAGTGTTTGCATTTTTCCTCCGCTTTAAAAGGATGTTCCCCCGTTGGCATCCACCTGCAGCGGACATGTGAGCGCGTGGTTCCGTAAACAAACTGGGAGGACGGACACCTATGTGTGGCCATGATGTCATGATCTGTTGGCGCTCTGTCAGAGGCTTAACACAAAACTGAAATCCAAGAGCAATTTAGTGGCCCTCAGATATGAGAAGTGCCCTCTTTGTATTTCACAGATTTAAGATTTTAAAGGAACAGTTCACTTAAAAAGTTGCTGAGTGTTGGAGATATCGGCCGTACAGATGTCTGCCTTCTCTCCAATATAATGGACTTAGATGCTTGTGTAGCACCTTTCTAGTCTTCTGACTACTCAAAGCGTTTTTTACACTATGAGTCACATTCACACATTCATACACTGGTGGTGGAGACTGCCATACTAAGTGCCACCTGCTACTCAGTAACCATTCACATGCACTCTCACTCCAATTGAACAGCCATAAGGAGCAATTTGGAATTCAGTATCTTCTCCATGGATGCTTCGACATGTGTACTGGAGGAGCCTGGGATCAAACCGCCAATCGTCTGATTGGTGGATGACCCACTCTACGTCTGAGCCACAGCTGCCTCTCAACAGCCCATTAACAGCAGTGTCTCTTTCCAGAAATCATTACTCAAGATAATTCACAGGGGTGTAGTAACCATGCCGCAACCTCTGGGGCCGAAAATGAAGCCAACACGGTAGCGTCAAGAACTGAAGTTCCTTGAATGGCCCCTCGGGGCTGGCTCCAGGAGTCAGTCAGTCCCCATGGAGTACTTTTCATGTTCCTTTTTTAAAACTGTACTTCTACTTTTCAGGATGTATACTATGTGGATGTGTTTGTTACATAACAGTGTTTGTCAGAGGGGCATATAGTTGCTTATTGACTTTTTGATGACTTCTTGAAGGCGACCTTATGGATGTTGTTTTATGTGTTGTAGTTGTTTTTATGTCATTCTGTTAAGTGTTCAGAGCTTGTGGGTGCAAGACAAACTTCCATGACAATGGACAAAGTATTATCTTGTTTCTTGTGTATATATTTTTAGGCTACTTACGTTTGAGTCTGCCACAATGCAAGAAATGTGTGCAGTAAGTTGTACATACTGTAGTCAAAAATGAAGTTAGCTAGCTATCATTAGCTACCAGTATGATGATGTTATGATCATGACATTAACTTATTTAGTGATAAATGGTTGGTTTTGTGGTCCTAATTAAAAGAATTCAGGGTTATTTATTTGTTTAAGACACTTTTGTTGAGTTTTTCTTTATTTTGCACTGACCTGCTCACCCTAAAAAAAATATCAAAATATATATACAGTATGATACGATACGATACGATACGATACGATATGATACAATATACTTTATTGTCCCCGTAGGGAAATTTGTCTTGGACTCAACTTAAACATTGAGTACTTTATCAATCGTGTACTTTTTTACTGTTTCTCAAATGGCAATTTTCACTTTACTTTTATGGGAGTAATTGTACTTTTACTTGAGTATTCATTTTCAGTACTCTACCCACCACTGATCGCTGTGCAGAAGGAGGTATACATCTACTCTTGGACGAGAGGCTCGTGCTTGTGACAGCGTGGTATGTAAATGTAAATGGCCTCCTCCTTTGTTGAGCTATAACAAGCTAGCTAAGAGGTGCTAGGTGAGCTAGCAGTAGACGCATGCTTCCTTCTGTGCAGTGATACAGTTGGTGGGTGTAGTTTGGTAGAGAGAAAATAGTTCCTACATGAAACTGCTCACAACAAGGTCTGTGGATTATCTTGAGTAACCAGGTCATGATTTCTCTAAAGAGACATTGATGTTGAGTTTTTCAAATGTATTTTTTTGAGCTTTGAGCACCACAAGCTGAGTGCCATCTAGTTCCATTATATTGGAGAGAAGGCAGACATCTCTACGGCTGATATCTCCAACACTCTGCAACTCACACCAAAACAATCTAGACTGATAAGCAGCACTACAGGGAAGGGGAAAATTTTAGATTTGGGGATGAACTGTGTCTTTAATGATATCAAATGGGGTCACTGAGAGCCTTCTTCATATTCACATAGCTGCAATAGTTGCTGAGGCTCTTCCTCTTGAACACCTGTATCAATAGCAGGCTCAACATGGATCCCTGCTCCCGTTCATCTCCTGGGAGCGTTGACGGCTTAAATTATGAATTCAGGGGTCAACCCTGTTAGACCACGGGTGTACTTTAAGTCCTCCCACTCTGCACTTCCATTTTTCACCTACTTTATCTACAAAGTACAAAACGTCCCATCTGCTGGACCGTCGCTGGTGTCACGGTCCTGCTCGCTCTATCTTCGTCCGCATGTCCGAACTGTCAGTGTGTCTGCGAACATCCATTGAAACGGCCATCTCAAATGCCACATGATGAGTGTAGCAGGACAAGAGGTGGGACCATCAAGGACAGCCGGGAGGGCTCTAAAGGGGTTCTTGAGAATTTCAGACCTCTCCATTAAAATAGATTGGGGCCCAAATATCTCCTCTTTGAAAGACAACCCGCCAGGCTCGCCTTTCAAAACAAGAGCGGGGTGCTCTCGTGGGATTAGCTGGTGTTGCCCGGCAGAGGTGACTATAGTGATCTATTTATCGTGTGACGAATGACCAATTTTAATTTCAGCGGAGCGGTCAGCTGGGAGCGACTACATGGCCCCGCCGTCTGGCCTGTGGCCCGTGCAAACATGTTCACCTCACACACACACACACACACACACACACACACACACACACACACACACACACACACACACACACAGTTTTAGCACAGAGGAATAAAGTGCATTGAACTAGAGTAGACTATAAGTCTGCAGCCATGCTAACGGCTCTGTGAGGCAGCTCAGTGCTGTCAACATGCCAACATGTGACAATGTAAACACGGACCAATGGCCCATATATCACTCTACATAATGCACACACACCTGTATTAGATGGTCAAAGACACACATCCTTCTGTATTTTATGCTCTTTCATTGGTCAGAAAAGAATCAGACAGACTAGATACAAATGATAGATAATAAAATATAAATGAAAGCAGGTGTCAGTGGGTTCCTTTCACTGTGTCAGGCTGAGGGAACAACAGTCCAACAACTGTCCCGCAGGACGGACTGACAGGCTGGAATGGAGAAGGTACAACAACAAGGCACGTGTGGTGACAAATGCTCTGAAATATTTGGCGTCAATGTTTCCGATGGATGGTCTTTGTTATTTTTACTGTGGTGATTCAAGGTGACAATGAGCATGTTAATGAGCGGGATAAATCCCCCGATAAGCCCACTTATCATTAAAGCAGTCCATCACACATCTACACTGAGCTGACAGTTCACATCACTTAGCTAAAACAAATTCCCTGCAATAACTTAATAACTCAAATTACGGCATAAATTGCAGTGCAGCCTTTGGCTTATAAAATATGGAGCTGCGATATTGAGATAGTGATATTGTTCTTGTTAATGTGGTCCACATTAGAGGAAGAAAGTGTTGGAGGGGTACTTGACTACTCTGTTTGAACAGCGGAACCACAGAAGCCTGCAGGGGCCCTGACAACAAAATAACTCAACCTTATTTTTTGTTGGTACTGTTACCACTGTCAATAGATATACCATTCATTTCACTTTAGCTGCTACCAGCAGCTCTATAGCTCCCTCTGTCAGGTGGTTGACCGGTCCACAAAAATTTCCCCCACCTTTTTTTGTGGTTTCACATTGACCACTGAAGTTTGCAGCCCCTCTACAGTGAGCAGCATCGGAAAAACACTTATTAATTGAGGTGCCCAGAAGCTCAGTGGGTAGAGCAGTGTCCCATGTACAAAGCACAATTCAATTCAATTCAATGGAACTGCATTTATCCCAAAGGAAATTCTTGTGCCAGAGAATGCTTCAAATTACAGTAACACTAAGTACAGTCACCACAATTTAATGTTCAGCAACCAGAACAACCAGTGGGTATCCCTGGTCAGGGTCACTTTGTGGGCCCAGTTTTAGAAACAAAACAATATGAAACATCTGGCAAAATGTATAAATATACAAGATGTGTTTTCAAGGAGCAAAAGCAAAACCAGTGCGTAATAGAGTGACATAGAAGTACGACAAGTACTAGAGTTACTAAAATGAAATGAAATGGTGGAAAAAACAGACTGCTCCTGATAATCAATGTTACATTAAACATGATATAACAATGAGACGTAACATTGCATATGCTGTTGAGAAAATATTGCACAATGTAGTGAGTGAAACATAGTAATGTGTATCATATAAAGTAACAGTGTACCTGATGTAGGTGAATATAGTTGTCAGTCTTTGCCGCAGCAGCTGTGGGCTCGATTTCAGCCTATTGCCCTTTGCTGCATGTCATCCCCCCTCTCTCTCTCCCTCTTTCATGCTTAATCTGTCCTGCTGAATAAACGCAAAAAAGCCCCAAAAAATCTTAAGAAACTGCTTTATTCAGTGTCTTTACTGGTTTAAATGACCAGCTCCGCTTTTTCCGGAGAGGTCATGGATAATTCAGTTCCCAGTAAAAACCCCCTGAATGTCTGGATCTTCAGTTGTCAGAGAGAATATGTGAGTACACTTTATTAGGTGCTGGGCTAGTGACCCATCTCTGACGAGTCTGTGGACGTGCTTTATTTTTTACCGGTTAAAATCACCTGGGATCTCCTTTATAAACATCATGTACGCACAAAACAAGGCCTGAAAGAGGCGTACACCACTTACCATGAAACAGTTGTGATCTATTAAAACAGACTTGATGCTCATGCTTATGAACATTTTAGAGATGGGAAATTGGTGACATGGGTGGTGAGGTGGAGGACTGATTGTAGAAACTGTCAAACATTTTTTGGCACATGCCATTTTTGGCTTTTGTCTGTTCATACATTTTTGGTATGGATCCTATGCATTGTTTTATGAATGACACCCCTGGTCTGTTTGGAGAGGAAGTTGCAATCCTCAGTGTAAGATGCCAGTAAATCCTACACACACAGCTCCTTTAAACCTTTGGACCCTGAGCAAATTGGTGCGACTCCTTTCAGAAACGTGGAAAAAAGGCAGTGGGCAGCTTGGTAAGAAACTGCAAACAATTATTAGATTTAGACAAAAAAAATCTAAAAAGGAAAAAAATGAAAAAAGCTCAGGAAAAATTATACTTCCAATTATTATCATTGTATCATAATGGTAATTGTACATTTTCTTGGGTCATTTCTTCTTTTGTTGCTGACTGCCTTCTTCCCGTGTTTTTGAAAGAAATCAAGCCAGTTTGCTCAGGGTTCAAAGGGTTAAGGCTTAGTTTGACATTTTGTGAACTATATTTGTTTACTTTCTTCTCCTCTTAGAGTTATGGTGTGTTCACAGCAAATGCGATGTGAGCTTTTTGCACGGTGAGATTACAAACAAGCCATGAAACCCCAGTGGTCAGTGGTGTTCCTTGATGTTCCCACATGAAAATCGTAGCAAACTGTGGTTTCCATCCGTGTTTTCACTATTCATCTGGATTGTGGAACTATTTTTTCAGCTGCCTCACACCCGTGTGTAAACTTCCACTTGATCGTTGGTTTGACCCTGAAGCGTTATACACTCCAGCCCACTTGATGGCGATAATGCTCCTTTACGTGAGTGTCACCAACCGGCAGGAAACCATTGCAATGTAATGGGACACAGAAAGAAGCAGAAGAAGAAGGCTGGCGTTGTGTTCAAAGGCATCGTACTGCGAAGGTTGTTTACAAGCGAGTAATAATGGGCAAGTTTTGTGTGGTCAGCGACTGCAGGAGAATTCCTCCGAAGAGGAGGAGAGCACACAGCACTGTCGAGCCGGCACTTTCACTGAGCTAAAAGACTACAATGACTACAACCTTGTCATAAACAACCCCCTTTCTGTTTCCAGTGGCGGATTACTACCAACGGACAATGAGGCTTCCTATAGGAAATCAGTGCATGGACATAATGTCAAATAAATCATCACAGAAACCACAGTTTGCTACGATTTTTATGTGGGAACATCAAGGAACACCACTGACCACTGGGTGAGTTTCATGGCTTTGAAAACCAACGTTTAAGGTGGTTTTAGGACAGATTTACACATGGCCATAGACAGCATTGTTAAGCCAGGCAGGGGAAAGCCAAATTCTCTCAAATTGTCAGAGAAGGAGCAATCGTCAAGATTTTGGTCTTAACCACTCTATTTCATCAGAAACAACCAGGAATGGGGCTCAAAGTGCAAAATACTGGACTTCTCCTTTAAACAATCTTAATTTAATAAGCTCACCTGAAAGTGCTCCTCCATCGGCCTGAAATGTTTCAAACAGTGGTGTCTCTGGTGGTGAATCATCTCCTAGTAATAAAAAAAAAAAAGTATTTATATATATATATTAACAATCTTGATTTAGAGCTAACTAACTTACTAACTTACTTCTTATTTTCTCAAGCGCAGCTGGTTGCTAGGTAACAGGAAGGCCAGCGGGTCCGGAGCAACTGGTGATGCAACCAGGAAATCCTCCGCAGACCAGACCGTCCCATTTCAGAGACCGTTTGGTTTGGCTGATGCGGTCTTTAAAGGACGTGGTAGACGTAGACCACGAAGGCAACATCCCTCAAAGGCTGCAGCCCCTGATTGAGACACAGCTTTTGAGAGAATCCAGGAAGTCACTGAGCCAACAAACAGTTACAGCACATGATCTCCTGTAAAATCACAACTATATTAAAACAGATTAAAAAACATTTTATAATGTGTTTGACACCAAAATATAGAGGTGCCGACACTTCGAACAGAGACAGGCAAACTTTTTAACGTAATTATGTTTACATCACGTCACTGAGAACTCTGACATTAGTCGGCCATCTTGTGCTTCCTACAGAACATTTCTGTCTATGAATAAAGGAATATTTTTAATTTCTAGGTCAGTGCACGTGATAAAGTGACCCATAAAATGTGAAGTAAATTCCAGGTTCAGATATCATTTAATATCTCACCTTTCACAGCCTCCTTTATAGAGCTGAAACGATAAAACACAAACCAAAAATGGCCTGTGCAGTCATATGGCACTGTATTTAGGAATGGAGGATACCTACGATAAAAACTTTATGATTTTAGAAGTCATCATAGTAATGACGTGACGCATCGGTGTTATAAATGGTTCAGTAGCAGCGGGCTTAGCGAGGCGTGTCACTTGATAGGCTCTAATGGTGTTAGGTCGATGATGGTTACAGTAGGAGTGAGGTCATTCCTGGCTCCTGCAGGAGTGAGATACCCTGTCTGTGAATCTCAGCATTATGGTTAGAAATACTGATGACATACTGGACATAGACGCACAGGCGCAGCATGCACAGCTACAGCAAAGAATCCAAATACTAGAAGTTCTAGCTGCAGCGTTATACTGACACAGATACTGAATGTGTTACACAAGCGGGGACAGCTATTAATGTGCACGCATGTTTATCATTTTCTCAGAGAATAAACAACACAAACACTTAATGGACACGACCAGTCGACCTTGTTCGATAAAAACAAGGTCATAAATAATCCATGCAACAACAATGCTCTGCTGCGGGCCTCAGGGTGCCGAAAGACGCGGGTCTGACAGGACTATTTGTGGAGGGATTGGAGACAGCGCGTGTATTTTCTGTGGTGTGAAGAGCGAAGCTACACGAGGTATTCGAGCAAGATATGATAGCACACATGAAGGAGTTAAAGGGCAGCCGTGTGTCTGAAAACATGTAGTAGTGTTGTCTCCTGTCTGTCTGTCTGTCTGTCTGTGTGGACGCTCGGCTGTCTCCATCAAACACAGCAGCAGTCAAAGACTTATCACGCATGCTGAGAAACACTCTTAATTTTAACTCAGACGCAACGTAATTGTCCTTCACACGGACAGATGCTGCTCTATACAGGTTCAATCTAAATACAGGCTGTTTCCATGATGACATAAATCTGTCACAGTCTCACAGCAAGCCAGCTCATGTTATGTCCTTCATAATATACATGACATACTCTTGATCTACCTGGATACAGCGACAGCATGCACGCTCTGCTGCTGAGTTCTCTACTGGAAAAATATCACACATATGGTTATGTCTGAATGTTTTGACCAGCTGAGTGTAAGTTGATGGACACAACAAAGGACCTTCAGTCAGACCAACACATTCTCACTACGACCTCGTCACATATCAACGTTTGGTCATGGACTTTACACGTCCACATACGACGTGCAAGGTACCCTGGGTGTGTTGGTTGTTGATGTTCTGGGACGCTGTGTCAAGTTTTGCCTGTTACATGCATTGTCTTCTTTCAAAATACACTTCTGTTTTCACAGGTAATTTAACATTTACATACAGTCTCTTTCAAAATAAACGTACAAATTGATGTTTGTCTCCCTCCAACAACAAAACCACGTGGTTAGGTTGGGTAAAAAAAGAACAGGATTTGGCTCTAGAATCTTACAGGATGTGAACACAGCTCTCCCAGGTGAAAGTTGGTGTTTGTTGGACCCACCCACCACCCTTCCTGCTCGCCTTACTCAGACTTTCTGAGTAAACTGTAATGGCGAGCGGCCACGTATCATGCTGACGTTAAAGGAAGCCTTTCTTCAAAACCCCACTGAAACTGATGATGATTAAGATGCACACTAATTTCCGGGTTTGAGGACTCATTCCTGCAGCACTCTACGGAGAGCACGAGGCATATTTGAGGATGCAGATGTAAGTTATGTCCAAAGCAGAAACACACTGTGTGTTCTAATGCCCACACTACCATGCTATATAATGTGCCAGAAAAGACTTAGTATGTCCCAGTACATAGTATGTAAAATGCAGTCTGCCAAAGACACCAGGATGCTCCACTAAATCATGCTTTTCTGGCTGTTCTGACTCACAATCCTCTGTGCAGCAGACGATACGTCACATTGACTGAGCTGATAACAGAGGACAGCTGAATGACGACTGTCAGAGGTCGCAGTGACAGATGACTGTGATGACCAGTCTAATGGTAACATTGGTTGTATCATGAATATTAAAACCAACAAAAGGACATAACTGTGAAAATAACTGACAGAGAACAGCAGATATAATTTCACTGTCACAAATATAATATATTAGAATCTACAATCTGTGCAGTTATAACTTTAAAGTTAAACTACATATGGTGCAAAGTAACAACAGCAGAGCTCTCTGGTTGATCTCTGTCTCTGGTGAACTCGGTAAGTGGCGTTTGTTTTATCTCCAAGAAAACTGATATAATAGCAAGAGTAATATAATATAACACCAATTTTAAAGTCTCTGCATTGGCTTCCTGTGTGTTTCAGAGTTGATTTTAAGATTCTTTTATTGGTTTATAAAGCTCTGAATGGTCTTAGTCCCACCTGTTTATCTGATTTACTTTTATTGTATGAACCCTCAGGTCTTCTGTTAGTGGTCTTTTAATCATCCCAAAGTCAGAACAAAACCCCACAGTGAGGCATCATTTCATAACTATGGTTCATGTCTGTCAAACAGCTTGCCTGAAGACCTGAGGGCCGCAGAGAGTGGTGATGTTTTTAAAGGCAAACTCAAGACCTACCTTTTTAGCCTGGCTTTAAATTGGACTTTGTGTTTTTTATTTTGTATTTATTATTATTATTGTCTATTTATCTGTTTATTTATTTGTATGAATCTGTTTTTCTAGTTGCCACATTCTTCTATTTTGTTATTTATATTTATTCTTATTTATATTTATTGACTGATTGAATAGCGTTTCCTCAGTTACCATTTTTACAAGTGCTTTTACATGTTGTTATAATTTTTTACTTGTTTACATTTTTTTTATTAAAAAAAGGAAAGTTAAAAAAAATTCAACTTAATTTTACTTTTTTTAAATTTACTTTTTAATTTTGTAAAAATTCTTTACCATTTGTCTTTGCGTTATCTGTGTGTGGGGGTGTTGTTTTATTGTTTTTATTGTGTGAAGCACTTTGTGTTGTATTCTATTTGTATGAAAAGTGCTATATAAATAAAGTTTTATGGATTGATTAGAAAATTAATTGGCATCCATTTTCATAACCATTTGTCATTTTTGAATGCAAAAACATGTCAAGGTTTCGTCTTTTCAGATATGAGAACTTGCTGCTTTTCTTTTTAATTATTCTGATTAATTATTATTGACTAAATGTTTCTACATTTGGTACTTTAAAACATGTTCCTAATTGTACTTACACACTTTTACTATAGTAACACTTTAAATGCAGGACTTTTACCAATAGCATAGTATTTTTTCAGTGTGGCATGAGTACTTTTACTCAAGTAAAGGATCTGAATACTTCCCCCACACTAATGACAGTTATATGAAAGCTCTAAAAAGGCCCTCGCCAGAGTCTGGCTCATTAAGACGTGTTTCTAATTCAAGTCACAGTCCATCTGCACACTGAGCCTGTGGTTTTATTCAGCTGGCAAATGCTGACGCTCAGCTGCACTGCTGGAAGTGTTCTCGATCTTTCCCAAAACCTGTACATTCAGAAACTTAAACTTTAGTCAGCACTAATAACTGTGTAGAAACTAATCTCAGTCCCAGTGCCCCTGTTGGCCGTATCAGACACATCCACGGCGACAAAGTTGTAAAAATAACTGCTGTTGTATGCAGGGAAAGGATTGACAAAAAATGTTATTGCTCTCATTGGCAGGTTTTCAACCACCCAACTTGTCTGGAGCCTCAAACGGCTCTCAAACAACAGGTGGCATGAAGCACTGCTTTATCAGTGCAACAGCTCCATCCTGTGGACTCTTTGGGTGCACTGCATCTCAAACCAGGACACACGTTGCAAACAGGCACATGGATCAGCGCCACTTTTGTTTCCAACGTCTTCCCATAAATCTGTGATGAATTCCACTGTGTATTCATCCACTTAGAAAAAAGACAAATCATCCAACATGTGATTTTAAATTATACATATTTAATAACTTGACAAAACACCACAGAGGCAACACCACACGGACAGGAGTTTGCTTTAGGTAATTCACATCGTTAAGACACCAACAGTGGAAAGGTTGACGGTTAAAATTATAGCAGCTGAGGCGAAAACGGAACAAACAGAGTGTGTGAGAACAGCTCGAGATCGTCCAAGTACATGTCAGTGCCAGTGCTCTGGTAGTAGCCCTATCCAGAGTACTATGACGAGAAATAGAAATCCAAATGTGTCTCTCTACATATATAGCCTAACACTTTCCAGTGGTTCTGCCAGTAGCTTTTCAGCACCCAACACCGCTCACGACGACACAAACACACATTATTAAAACAAGACTTTCACACTAAAACACAGGGAACACAGCCTCTCCTCCCCTCACACACTTTAAACATGAACACACACACACACAAACTCCAGTTTAAATATTATTAATTAGGTCCTGTTGAAAACTTCCTTACTTCAAAAAGTCTAAGCGGCAAAGCGGGAAAGACCGAGCAGATTTGACGCTCTGTAACTGGTACATAAGCTGCTACATTTAAGCTTGATTTTTACACCATCAAAGTATCAGCCAGGTTAACTGAAAGGTTAGAGAAGAGGAGGGTGTGGTTTAATGTGAAAAGAGGTTGTATTGCCATGTCACAGACTGATGTAAAGGCGGTGACAAGTGACCAAGAAGTCGCCATAGCTTGTCACCTTTTTTTGGCCTGAACAAGAGCCTGTTTCCACCCGGTACTATCATGCATCCTGGGTGATCTGATCAGAAGTGGACAGCTCTGAGTCTGTTCACACCTGGCGTTGGAGTGCGTCTCTACATACATCAAGTGACCACGTGATCAGATCTCACTTCCCCGCTCTAGGTAAAAGTAAACATGTACATCATTACTGTTCGCAAAGACCAGATGTGTTGTTTGTCTTGCTGTATGCACACTTACAGCCCTTCAATCAAAATGAGTAAAATCTTATATAAATGTAGGGCTACACGCAGCGTGCTAAGCCCTCTGTTTGTTATGAGACGTGTGCCACTACTGCTGCAGAAGAGTGAGCTCCATGCTGGGGACTGTTGGTTTTACACTGCCTGATCAAAGCAGGAACGTCACACCATTTTTCCACCTTAATGTTCTGTATAAAATGTACGACTGAGGAATAAGGGGACAGAGCTGTCTCACCTTTAAGCTGGCAGCAGAGGTAGTAAAAGTGCCAAATCTGTTGGCAGGACTGGGTGGGTGTGATGTTTTGATGACGTGTTACTTGTGTGACCCAATTCAAGAGATTTAAAAAGCAGCTAGAAGCAGTTAGCAGCTAACTCAGAGGAAAACAGCAGCAGGAAATGTCCACAAATTGGGTCAACGATGAGGTCTGGAAGTTCCTTACCCTCTGAGCAGAGGACGAGATCAGCCACCATATAACATGGAGGATAAATGATTGTTATTGACATATCATGCCATTATTCTTGTTTAGAAAGCACTGCCAGTGTGGACGTTAAATGTCACACTAAAGGCCAACATTGTTGTGATCCGTCACAACTCTATTGCTTTCAAGATGCCAGCATGTTATCTAAAATCACTCACTGGGATGGCACGATGCTGTGGTTGTTTGTTTCTGCATAAAAATGCAAAGGTGGCATAACAAAGGGACTTTGTAGCAGCTCTGTTGTGCAATCTGTGTGTAAAAAGGGCTGGTGACAGGGCTAACTGTTAGCATCACACGGCTAACGTTACCTGACAACAGAGTCAAGCCATTGTGGTGTTGGTGTGAGCTTGTTGGGACTGTCTAACAGCTGCTGTTGCTGTGTTAGCTCATGCTAACCGCACAGACGCTCAACCGACTGTCCACCAGGAGTAGAGTGGCTACAGAGATGGTAGTTAAGCACTGCGTCTGTGCAACTGCACCAACAAAAGTATCCTAATCCAGCAGATCGTCAGATAATCAGCTAGTCAGCAAAGCAGGCAGCCCTTGAACGTGGCCCAGGACACATCAGTACACACACTGCTGAAAGAATGTGGCCATATGTGGCCCAGACCACCTCCAAATTTGGTCTGAGTGGTCAGATCTCAGGAGGCATTGAGGATGCATTAGGTGCACTCACACCTGTACTTAGACATTCCCACTTGTGATCCAATCAGCTATGACACATGTTAATACCAGGGTGTAAACAGGCTCAAGACTGTTATGCTTGACTACATAACCTGCTGCTGAGAGTGATGTGTAACTACCACTGCACTGTATGCGCTGTATTGCTGGCTGAAACTAGTTTAGAAGTCAACAAAAGGCTTTAATTTGTTTGTTAAAGGTCCCTTGAAATGGCTTTGATGTTGGAACTGTTTCAGCATTTCTGCATGAATCATACATTCAATTCAATGAAGATTTTTAAATAACGCAAGAATATTTTATAAAAATAAGTGAAACACATTTTAGGATCATATTTGGCACATGATCGATGGGGCTAAATACACAGAGTGACAGAATCAGAACACAGTAGATGTATTTTCCATTTCACGGGACCTTTAAAGATGCATACTGGTTTTCAAACTTTTTTGCCGACCTGATTAAAGTTTAAGCACTGTCATCTGTAGAACAGATATCACTGTCCAGTCGCTGTCACACCTCCGTCACAGTGCACTGTCCATCAGGACTACGTGAGCGGAGGCTGAGTGACGAGCTGGAGGGCCCGCCCCTTGGAGGCATCCTGGCTGGCTGGCTCTCTCTCAGCGGCCTTTGCCTGTGTCTTCTCTGTGGCACTGATCCTGCTCTCCCTCTCTCGCACTCCCTCTCCTCCTCGCTGTCACTGCTGCCGGATGCGTAGTCGTACGTGTGTAGCTCGTCGTCTCCGTCCACTTCTTCACCCTCTGGCTGGCTGATTAGGAGCTGGGAGAAGGACTCCTCCAAGGTTGAGGGTGAGGGAGGAAGGGGACTGGTAAGATGGCGTCCAAGGAGTGTTGGAGGTCTAACAGGGGGGAGAGATGCCATAATCCCAAAGGATGATGACTGTGATGGGCCGTCAGTGTCCGATCCATCAGCTGAGCTGATGCGTTCTGTTGCAGCTGGGGTGACAGCTGGTACAGCAGGAACAGGGGCAGGATCGGGGTCTAACCTCAGTCCCGCGACTCCCTTCTTGGGGATATCTACAACGTCCCGCTTTATTTTGCGTCTGCGGCCGTGCTCGTTCCGCCGATACTGCACCATGTTCTCCAGGTCAGCCACATAAAGAAACCCTGCAATCAGCATCTCTGTGCTCTTCCTCCCCTTGGCGAAGGCCTCCTCCAGCTCACGGCTGGTCCTCTCATCATACTGCCACCAGCCGTTGCGCCCCTCATAGTACCACGCGTGATTGCCACCCCCAATCCCTCCGCTCCGGCTCACCCCTGCAGCCGCTGCTTTCAGTTCCTCAGGCGAGAGGAGGACGGGCCGCTCCAGGAAGTCCTCTGGGACTTCTTGTCTGCAGAGAGCGCAGCGCTTGCTCTGCCAGGAGGCACCTTTCACACACAGGAAGCAGAAGACGTGGAAGCATGGGAGGCGTACGGGGTGGATGCAGGTCTGCAGGCAGATGGCACACTCCTGGGTGGTGGAGGTGGAGGTGGTGGAGGAGCTGGATGGGTCTGAAGCAGAAGTGTCTCCTACTTCCTCTATCAGCTTGGAGGAAGCAACAGCATTCACTGAACAGTCCACTTCTCCACAGCCTGCCATACTGCAAAGAGAAACACAGCACTGTCACAACAGATCTGCCTGGAAAGACTTGCATTATGTCACATAGCTGTAGCTTGTAAACTTAATCTGGGATGTAAATTGGAGCAGCTCCCAGCTGACATGCGCTGCTTTGTTGATAGTTTTGGGAACGCCCTCATAGACACACAACATAAAGTTACAATATCAGCAAATATACATCACTGAAATAGAGTTTACAATAATGCTAGCTTAGGAAATTAAAATACGACATAAAGGTCTAGCTAGTATCCTTGACTCTGCTCATGAGTTATGTCAAAGGCCTCTTTTCTTCTGTCTGACACAGATAACGTGCTAAGCTAACGTTAGCTAACCCGCTAATTTGCTACATGCTTTACAATAAATATATATAAATATGTGTATATGTATATATTCCTGGCAGTAACGTTACAGACACGTCTGTATGTAAGAAGTAACACACACTGTGAAGCCAATGTCAAGCTAACATTCACCTAGCTAACGTTATGCTAACGCTAATGTGACAGCTGCTGTAGCATATGTTAGCATGCTAGCAGTCAGTAGCTCTCATAGCTATGTACCGTCTCTGTTATTACACTCACCTGAACACTGGAGTATCTGTAGTAGCGTCCTCAGCAGAAGCACAGGTGGAGAATTATATGAAGCCGCATTTATTTATTGTTATAAAGTTATGTATGCCAGGTAATGACTGCGTTATGGTCGGGACAGTGTTCCGGCCAAAGCCCGGCTGACTTCAGTGCAGCTGGATGGGTCTCACAGCGTTTACAGTGTGATCCGTATGTTGTGTAGATCTAGTGTCGCTGCGCGCAGCACGTACCGTGCGTCAGGGTTACGTATTGATGACAGCAGATGTTTATGACTCCTGATGTGGGCAGGTGAGGAGAAAATAAACAAGTTTCACTCTTTTTTTTATTTTAAAGACAGCTTTTGATTGAAGCACATCTTTTAAAGAGGACTATAAAAAGTCTTTTTATTTTCCTCCATTTTTTTGGTTTCTATTGTTATATCAATACATATGGCTACACCATTTAATTATTTCATGCAGGTGTATTGTTTTGTTGTGTCATCTTTATATCGCTCATTTCCTTGCATATTATCCAAACTATAGGCTTGCAACATATTCTCAAAATATCCATACACAATATTAACAACAACCTTAACCCCTGAAGAGGTAGAACAATTTTGGGGTCACCTGACCTGTATTTATTTTGATTTTCTAACTCATTCTAGCAGTCAGCATCAAGTGCCATACATCATTTTATTCATGAGAACCTGAAGTCTCAGTCTAACTCATATAAAGTCACAATTTTACATTTGCTTTGTCTGATAATGGATAAAGTTAAAGGGAAACTACGCCCCTAGGGACTCTTCTTTACTGATCAGAGGAGGGCGTGGCTGGGTGTGACTGTGTTTTTCTTTCTCTGACTCTGCGAGGCTAAAAATATTTTCACTGAGGAGTTCCCTGAGTGACTGGCAAAAAATGCCTGACCCTCCCTCCACCGTGAATTAGAGAGAATAAAAAACTTTTTTTTAATGTTTGAAAGTTTAAAGTTGAAGACGAAATCCTGCAGCTGAAAAAAAGATTAGGTTAGTTACTGCAAACTATTTATTTTTGGCAAAAGTTTGAATAAGGGAATTTTGATGAAATATTACTATTTTAAGCTTAGATTTGGTTATGTTTTTTTTTTCCTGACGGAAACATTTGTCCCACATAATGTGTTCAAGTCAAGGACTGTCAAGAACGGACGACAGAGGAGACACCCACACACCAAAGCAACTGGGCTGGACAGCTACTAAAAGGGTTCACAAGCTGAGATCAATGCAAAAAAAAAAAAGTCAATTTATTTAGGACATCTGTGCACAAAAGAAGGGTGCTCAAAGTGCAAAAAATAATTTTAAAAAAGTGAATAAAAACAGCAGCAAACGTTTCAGTCCTTGACTATCATCAGTAATGACTTTCTTTTGCATTGATCTGCAGGTATCTCCTCTGCTGTCCTTTCTTGGTTGACACACCCAGGATAAACTTTTTTATTGCCCTAAGTAGGCACAGTTTCACAGCAGCCCTGACACTTTTCAAGAACTGTCTGAAATTTGAAAATCTAACAAAAATTTCAATTCTTACAGTTTCTGGTTGTGATTAATGGTGGTTTTCAAAGAAAACATGCCTTCACAAACTTGTTTTCTTTAAAAATCTGTAGTAAAGTAAACACAAAATACAGCCATTCAAAGTTCATGCTGAAGGTTGTTAGCTCAGGGGTTGCATGGTTAGCACAAGCTAACAAAGCAGCAGCACTAACACCCGACACTGAGGTGTTAAAGAGTCCTAACAAACTTACATTGATACCAAAACAGCTCAACTCTGTCGTTAAACTCATTAGTAACCATTGGTTAATGTCAGCGATGCAATTTTCCCTGAGCACCCACTGTATCCTGGACTTAGCGCCGCCCAGGATGACTGTGATTGGTTTAGAGAAATACAAACAATCCAGCATAATGATGCGGTGACATAAACATGTCACAGTGAAGTTAGTTCTGTTTGATTGCATAGAAAAATCAGTTTTATTTTAGATGAGTTCATCCTTACAATTTACAATAGTTTAACCAGCCAATATAAAATGTGCAATAACACGCTGAATGTCTCTGTAATATCTAATATAAGGCGCTCTCTCTTCAGTTACTACAACCTACGTCGACTCTTCGCTCTCTTTTTGATGACACACTTCCTGGACTCTGACACGTGCGGGCAGGGGTCCCCGTGGACACTTGGGGACTGCAGAACCTGTCGGACACGTGTCTCATGTCCCCTCCTGTAGGCCCCCTTGCTCTTTTTGCGAACACATGGACCCCAAGCTGTCCATCCCCCAACCTCACAGTGCACTACGAGGAGAGAGATGATAAGGAGAGATACTCAGACGTAGCGAGAGATGAAAAAGTAATGCAGTGTGTTTGACTTTTCAATTGTGTGGGAAACAGGCAGTGAATGTGTATTTCTCTCACCTCTGGGGACGCACTGCATGAGCTGCACATCAGGCTCAAACACCGTCGGGCAGGTGAGATGGCACTGGCCGTGGAGAAAGTACAGGTCTGCTCTACACCTCACACACATGCTCCTCTTTACACACACCTCACAGCCTGGAGAGCACTCTGAGACACAGAGACACAAACATCTTACTGTAACAACGACACAAGGACACTTCAGGAGTAACATGCTGCACAGTGCCTCACCTGTGCATTCTCGCAGTACTGCGTTTGGCGTCAGTCCATTTGGACAGCTGTTTTCACATTTGCCCCGGAACAGGAAGTGACCCGGGTGACAATGTGTGCAGAAACTTTCGCTGAAGCAGGAAGCGCAGTCCTCTTTGCACCCTGCAGGCCAATAAAGAAGAACTTTGGTCAGTGTTGAGTGGCCTAAGTGGGGATTTTTAAGCTCGATCCAGGGCTCCGAAACTGATGAAGATGTTGACTTAAAGGGACAGTTCACCCCAAAATCAAAAATAGATACTTTCCCCTCATACCTGTAGTGCTGTTTATCAGTCTAGATTGTTTTGGTGTGAGTTGCAGTGTTGGAGATATCAGCCATAACTAGTTCCTACATGAAACTGCTCACAACAAGGTCTGTGGATTATCTTGAGTAACCAGGTCATGATTTCTGGAAAGAGACATTGATGTTGAGTTTTTCAGATGTATTTTTTTGGCGCTTTGAGCACCACAAGCTGAGTGCCATCTAGTTCCATTATATTGGAGAGAAGGCAGACATCTCGATGGCTGATATCTCCAACACTCTGCAACTCACACCAAAACAATCTAGACTGATAAACAGCACAACAGGTAAGAGGAAAAATATGTGTTTCTGATTTGTGGGTGAACTGTCCCTTTAAACACTCCTGCATGTGTCCATTGGTACTTACTGGTACAGATGCTGATGTGCGGAGACCGCATGCCATAGTGACCCCGGGGACAAGAGGACAGACAGGCGCCCCTTTGCCGCATCCCGTCCAGCTCCAGGTGGAAGAAGAGGCGAGGTTTACAGGACAGACAGCCGTTGAGAGCCGAGCACGTCGCACAACCTGCCGGACAGAGTCTGTTCATGGAGGAGCTACCTGTGGATTAAAGGAATGTGAGATGTGTGTGTCTGAGTTTTATATTCTCTCTGTGCTCTTGCAAATAAAATACAACGCTCAAATACTCTGAGCTCCATTTACAGAGCTAAATTTTACAGGCAGCTTTTTATGAGCTAGCAGACAGAGCCAAGCTCTCAAATTTGTAGTGTGCAAGTGGGTAAATCCACTGGAAATCTATGAGCACATTGTTCCCTGAAAGCTGGACGAGCACTTATTGTCTCCATATGTAGTGTCTGTCTACTGTTTACTATCTCCCACAGCAAAAATTAGGATAGATAAGGCACATCTCACAGGAGCAAATTACATTCTGCAGGAATACTCACGTCTCGTGTCATCGAGGCCTCGTGTGAGATTCATGAGGTGCAGAATCCAAATTAATGATGACATCCGCATTTTCCTTCCCCTTCAGAGCGGCATCGATCCAGTCAGCAAAGACACCTTGCATCACATCCCAAATCCCACAAATCAGAAGTCGCCTCCATAAAGCTTACTCACATGGACCCACACAGAGACTGCAGTCTGGGTGAGAGAGCCGTTGAGTGCAAATGTTTTCATGAAGAAAAATCCCACGTGCATTCCATGAGATCACTGAAGCCGGCAGAACGCCATGAAGAACGCAAACAGGAGAGGAACCATCATATGATAGTCGCAACCCAGATCTAATGGAAGTTTGGGTAAGCTGCTGAGGGCTTGTCTCTGCTTCCCACACACACACTCAAACACACACACACACACACTCCCAGCCTCCTCTCCTGTGTCCTTCACGACCCTCCTCCTGATCTATTATCGCTCCAGTGTCTCTTCACAGAAATGGAATCACGCTGTAATTTCTACACGATGGATCCTTTATCCTCACGTGTCACGTACTCTACATTTATACGCTCACTATAGTTTACAAGTCTGAACTTTAAAGTGTTTTGCTTATTGTTATTTCACTCAGATGTTTCACCTTTGCTCTGCAGAGTCTGACCCCAATATTCTGTTTTCACGTTTAGCAACTGGAGAAGGAAAGTTAATCTGCGCTCTTTTAATCTGATCTTAAAATGCGTGCATACGAGCGTGACTTTGCCACCTCGCAAATGGAAGCCAATGATGGATGCTGCAATAAGCAGCTTACAACTTAAAGTATGATATCAGAACATGTAGAGAAGAGATGTTTCCACAGGTACGCCTACGGAAACCTTGTTACGACTTTTACTTCCTCAAGACGGTCAAGTTTGATCGTCTTTCTTTCCTTGTGGCTTTTTTTTTTTACTGTTCCACTGTTGTTGTTCCTAAGATTTTAACTCTAGCTATAACTCCTCGGTCTGTATAGTTCTTTTCATACGTAATGTTTTAACTTTTTAATGCCCGAGTGCTACAGCCCTGTATATCCTGACTGCATGATGACTTGTCTCTGGATGCCAGCAATCAGCATGCTGAATGAGCAATTTATCGATTTGCCAGTCAACAGAAAATGTTATTTTAAGTTATTTTGGTATCTGAATGATCATTTTAGTATTTTTTAGACAAATAGTCAAAGTTCTGTTGGTATTTATGCTTTCGGAAATGTGAGAATTTGATGTGTTTCTCTGTCAAACATGATAATAAACTGAAAAGCTTTTAGACTGCTGGTCGAATAAAACACTTTTTGAAGACGTCACCTTGTGCTCCAGGAAATTACACCGGGCGTGTTACACAACTTTCTGAGATTTTCTCGACAATAAATTAATCGATAAACTAAGAAAATAATAGGCAGATTATTCGCTAATGAAAATAAATGTTAGCTGCACGTACTACAAAGTGACTTCTCAGTGAAGTAGAAGACATTTTGCGTTCAGTACTTAAACTTTTGAAAGGAACAATATTTCCATCTTCATAGATTCTGGATTTTTTCTTGAGGAAGAAAAGTAGATGTATTTTTAATATTTGTTTTGAATGTTGTTAATTATTTTTTGGGTGAAAAAAATTTTAACAAAATAAACTATTAACCTCCTGAGACCCTGTGTCCTCATATGAGGACATCAAATTTTGGGTTTACTTGACCTTATACTTCATTCTACTTAACTCAGACCTGTTGTCCTTGTTTGTGGACACTTCTTTGTGCCATCTAGTGGTAGTAAGAGCACAATACACTAATCCATGTAAAAACAAGATGGCTGCCATCTCTGCCAAGTCAGTCTGCAGCTGATCCCGACACAAAAGTGGACAAGGTCCAAAACCTTATCACATTTTATGGTTGAAACTTGTTTATTTATGATAAATAACATTTGTAGTTTGATATGGCAACAAATTTGACCAACTTTAGCAACAGTAGCAAGATAAGATACTGTTAATTAGGAAGTACTCACTCTTTTGAAGACACTGGGACTTTATCATCGTCTCGTTTGGGGACAAACTTATCAGGTCCTACTGATCCCAAATAGCTAGGAGAAATTAAAAATGCGTACCAAACAAAAGTTCAGGTCTCAGAAGGTTAAAACAGACAATTGTGTAAATCTTAAAGGAATACTTCACCCATAAAATGAACATTTGTACATCAGTTACTCACCCCGTGTTACCTTGAATTCATGAAGAAAACTTTGTTTTTCTGGCACGCCTCCATGGTGAACGAAGAATCCAAAAACAGTGAACATTCTTTGCTGTTTAACAACAGCAAAACTAAATCAAAAACAACTCGTACAGTATAATCCAAGTCTCATTTATCCAGTCGTGTGCTGAGTACTTCCTATACACATGCATTTTTTAAAACCTTAGTATTTAAAACACTTTTGCATATGAGTGGGCAACGGGGCAAGTGCATGCATTTTCGCAAATAATCTGTGTGTGAGACTGTTTGTACGTGTTTAAATAGTGAGGCTATTTTGTTCTGGTGTTGTTAAACGCGGCCCTTCTTTCACCTCAATTCATCACGAATGTTCAGTTTTTGGATTCTTCGTTCACCATTGAGGCCAGTAAAATAGTTTTCCTCTCTGTTGTTAAACGTGGACCCCTATGACTTCAACTCAACAAGAATTTTCTGTTTTTAGATTCTTCGTTCACCACGGAGGACTGTGAGAAGTACTTTTTTCCCCATGAATTCAAAGTAACACAGGGTGAGTCATTAATATACAAATGGTCATTTTGTGGATGAAGTGTTGCTTTAAAACATATCTGGTGAGGATCTTCAAATATTTTTGACTTTGTTATGTTATTGACTCCAGCTCCTAATTCTTTTTTCATTAATTTAACATTTGACCAACATATGCTTTGAGCAGATTGATATGATTTTGATCCCGATATAATCAACGGGTGTTAGTGTAGAGGTGAGAGTAACAGTACGCAGTTCTCTCTTACATTCCCATCATTAAATCAAACACTGTCTGCTCAGCCGAAAGGCAAATAGGGTGAATGTGTGACCATGACAACAAAATATCTCCTCATTTGGTTTCATTTAAAATAATAAAGCACGGCTATGTTTTTGAAGCATGTCAACGCAAGATCAACACCAGCTTTTCAACATCTTCTCACACAGTCTGGATGAAGTCACAGTGATGGAACAGAAAAAAAACAAAAAACAACCATCCGCAGAAAAACATCAAGAACCACGTGCCCTCGCTTTTCAGATTTAGTTCAACTTAAGCCACAATTGGACGCCTCATGTTGTCAATGAAGACGGGATTTAGGAAGTGTAAACCACAAACACAGGGTGATTTGACTACCACCCAATGAGAAAAGAAAACTGGAGAGCTGGAGGTGTCAGAGAGGATATATCTGCGATTCCCACAAAAACGCTGGAAGGCGATAAAAGCCATAAGCTCCGGAGGATTTGTTGTTTGGCATCCCGGTGTGTATTATCGCCTGTTTTGGGAACTCTGTGGTTCTCAAAACAGATTTGAACTCTCCAGCGTTCCCCTTCCTGGAAATGGTTTCCCTGTGCACTTCATGATTCTGTGCTTCAGTCCATGATCCTTTCAGAGCCTGTCACATCTTATAGAATCAAAATTTGGGTTTGTTGCTTTTGCTTATTTCTTAATATTTTGTCGTATTGTTGTTAGACTAAAATGCCTCCTCAGGGCTGAACAGAAACAGCGACACACTTGAATCCATGTGCTCCTGATTAAGAAAGGCTCAGCCAGTTATCATAATAACATCTCTGCCAGAACGGACTGCCGTGCTTTCTTGGGCTTGTCTGGAAAAAAGTCAAGAGTGGAATCAGCAGGAGCTTTACAGTGGGATTTTACACTGGAGCTGATTTATCTGAGAGAGACGGAGCTAACAGTTACACACTGCCAGACAGAGGAGCTGGACAGGGCTCCGCGGGCTGGCTTAAATTGTCAACAGGTGCTCAGACGCAGGCGAGGCATGGCTACTTCTTTATTTTGATAGAGGAATAAGAGTGTGTTTCTCAAATCCTCTGAGAACAAGAGCAAACCCAGAGAGGAGGACGATAGAATAACACCTCTGGATGTGCAGCCAGCTGCTGCAGAGCAACATCGTCCATCAATCTATGCGCAGCAGATTTACAGATTGTGGTTTCAGAGCAAATATCTCCAACAGGACAGTGTGAAGTTCACCTCTACTCTCACTAACAAGGTGATTCAAATTAGAAAATGTATGCAGATGCACTCTCAGCATCAGAGAGCTGTGTCATGAGAATATCTGAATCAAGCAGAGAACAGCAGGGCAGGTGTCAGGGGTTCAAAGGTCAGAAGGGTGGGGCTCCACAAACCCAGTAACACCTCCTCAACCTGACTGGGAACATAAACATGACAAGGCTACGCTCAGCGGGGAGCCAGATCAGGTTCTTGAAGACAATAACCGCTGGAGGCCAAAGAATGTCTTCACTGCCAGAGAGAAAGAGGGGAGAAGGAAAACGATAAAGATGGAGGACAGCGAGTGAGGACGTGGATAACAGTGACTAATTTTAACCATATGGACGACATATAGCTGTAATCATCTTCACATCATCTCAAATTAAAATACATGCACTGATGTTAAGCCCTGGATTTTTGTATCAAAGGGGAACTAGGCCCATTTTTAAAATTCATACATGTTATCCCTGCGGTCTAGGACAGTCCAAAAATATGAGTGACCATGAATAACTCTCTTCCCGATCCAAAAACTTGAGTGCTAATCCTCAAATTTCTGATGTCATCGATGGAGTGCGAGAGATGTTATAGATACCACTTATAACTCTTTTCTACTGACATGGAGCAGGTTCCATTCCTGCATGTAACTGTGAACCAATTGGAGCATTTCAACCAAAAATAAAATTGGTTCATTTCACTGGAGGGACTGGTACAACAAAGGTATCATACACACTGGATGTCTCTATCAGGAGAACATCTTTAACTCCTCTGAGATAATGAAGGATCAGTTTAATTTGCAGAAAAATTATTTCTGGAGATATCTCCAACTCAGAAACTGTTTACTGACTGCTGGCAAAATTAAATCTAGAGCCCCCTACAATCTGATATAGACAACAAAATATACATTTTCTGTGATTTACCACATACAGCAAGTTTAATTTATAAGTACCATATATGCAAATGTAGCATGAACACTGAAGGGCTGAAAACAGTATGGGAAAAAGACTTGGGGGCTACATTTGACGACAGTGTCTGCAGTACATTAGTAGCGCAGATGCTTCTCCCAGTGACAAATCAAAGCTGACTCACTATGAATTTTTCAATGGAATATATGTCACTACAGCAGAGCTACAGGTGATGGGTCTGACACCCTCCAACTTGTGCTGGAGATGCAACAGCAGCTAGGACAACACAGTGCACATGTTTTTTAGTTGCCCCTCACTGGTTACTCTGATTTTAGCGCTGCTCATCGTGGACTATATTGCTGTCATTGTTCATTTGAGTCAAAGCATACAGTTTGAAAACGAGGCGCGGCTCCAACTAGAAAACAATGTTTTGATGCATTGGATGTGCTGAATGTGCATATTAAGGCAGTACAGGAGGAGGCGCACATTAATAACCCTCCAGGACTGTAACATGCTCATGTTTAACCCAAACAATGTGTCATGTGACTGCAGTTGGTTCAGATCCAGGTCGAACACGTTCTCACCACAAACGAACCGCACCAGAGTTCGTTTGTAACCAGACTGAGACCACCTCTTCAAGAAGGTCTCGGTCTGGTTGTTTTGTTGCACACCTGAGTGTGATTGCTGTGTTCACACCTGCACAAACAAACCACACTGAGGGGGCAAACAAACTTGAGTTTGACTGAACTGAACCAAACAGGGCAGGTGTGAAAGCACCTGATCATGTTTCACGCATATTTCAATTTTCAAAGCTATGAAAATAACATAGTGGGATTCTTAATTATGCGGTGTTCCCCTTTAAATACCGTAATGTGTTGTTTTTACAGTGATGATGACTTTAAAAAGATAAATCTTGGACTTAGATTGGTGGTTAAAGCGTCCACTGTCACGTCACCACCTGCTATCAAGGTCCTGCTGCAGCAGAAAATACACACGACATCGTTTTTAATAAAAACCAAACAGATACCGTATGATCTGGGCAAAAAAAAAAACCCTGATATAACTTTGAACTTTTCACCGCTCACACACCTCAGAAAGTAAAAGTCTGGCTGTGAAGAACCCTGCAGTGATAAAGGTATGAGCAGGATAGCATCGCAGCATGCAGATAATCTATGTAGCGTGAAGAAGTGAGGAATTTGGGAGGAGGCTGAGTCCCCACGCTCAGTGAAGAAGCTGTGAAGCATGCAGCTTTAAAACACTGACCATGACGGATGATGGTAGAGCAGGACGGAGGACGAAGAGATCTGGAAGCACTAACACACTCTTGATTTTTCCACAACTTTGAGATCAAAGCGTAAAACTCTCAGCACACTTGGTTTGATATTGTTTGTACAGTATGTCTTCAGTGTATTTTTTGAACACTATGATGGTTGTCGTGATGGTGGCAGCGGCAGTCATGACATGATTAATATGAGTAAGCTGTTATGTTAAGCACTTTACGTTTTGGGACTAAGAGGTCTACAATATGAGCCATTTTAAGATTCACAAGGATTTAATAAAGAACAAAAAGCTCTCGTGACAGATAAAACATATACAAAAGGGACAGAATAAAAGTGGTAATTTCAGAAGAAAATATTTCATAAAAAAGCAAAGATTTTGCTGCCTGCCAATCATGAAAAATGTCCATAAAAATGACGATGACAAACTTCCCCGTCTTCATCCCCGCGCTTTTTTCAGCATTTTCTAGAAAGACAGAAAAATAAACCTCAGTAAGTCTCCCGATGAAGATGGAGACACCAAAAAGTGTTCAAAAAATGAAATTATAATTAATCAGAAGCTCTACTACATCTCATAAATAACTGTCAACACCAGTTCTAGACATTATAGAAATAGGTAGCACTTAAAAAAAAGTATAGAAATGTGTTTCAGTCCTGTAATTTTTGAATTTGATTAAATATATAATATGCAGGATTTATAGACTCATACAGAAGTAATCCCTCTCACTTATGACCCACTAGAGGTGTGTGATGTGTATATTTCTGCAAAGACTCTGCCCTCTGCCTGAATTTCTTTTTTTCTTTTTATTTTCTGTGTTCAGGATGTTTATGGGCGTGTACCTCCACAGCGCTCAGGTGAGGTCAGGGCTTAATAAAAAGGTAGCAGCTAGGTGCCAGACCGTAAGCAGCAGGCTTCCTAGAAAAATAGCACTGAAAAAACACCAAACGAGAGTCAGTCTAGGACTGGCTTTAACTTTCACTTTTGCTCCTGCATAGAATACCTTTAAATTCAAACAACTGCACTCACTGTAAAATCATTTTGTTTTGAAATATGAATAAGACGTCGGTGTAAGTGACATGAGAAAATGTTTAGAACTTATTTTTCATTTGCAAAAAAGGCAGAGACCATGATGATATTTTTTGAGCATTTCTATCAGACAGCATGCTGTTCACTGATTTTATTGATTCCAACAGTTTTCATGTGTTTTAACAGTTTAACAGGCTCAATTTACCTTTCTGTTACACTGGCCTTTAAACAAACAAGCAGGGTCTTCAAAACCTGCCCATTCATGCAGCCTTTAATACAGAGGTTTTGATGTATGTATTGGTAATCAAAAACTAAAGAATATCTAATATCTCTGACTGAAGAGTGATTTAAAGACCTACTGTAAGTGAAGAAGAAGAAGAAGAAGAAGAAAAGGAGGAATTATTTTATTGATGCTCTGGTGGGAAATTAAATATTTTTTACTCCACTGTCATTTCCACACACACAACCCATAGATATGAAGTTGTTGTGAAGGGATATTAAAGTTAATTGGGCTGCATGGTCGGGCATCCTGAGCAATTAGCAGCCCGGTGCCTCGCTCAAGGGCACCTCGGCAGTGCCCAGTTAGGTGAACTGACACCTCTCAAGCTACCAGTCCACACTCTGCTATGACTGGTCTGCACATTGGACTTGAAAAAGCCACTCTCCAGTTACAGAGCCAGGTCAAAGCTGAGCTACTGCCGCCCCAAAACTAAACCAAAAGCACTAGAAATCAAACATAAAACAAAAACATGCATCATGTGGGCTGCTACTGGTGCCTGTTTACAGTCATTAATATGTGGGCCATTTTAGAAAATGAGACATTTCTCAGTTGCCTTTTATACAGACCATGCAAACTTATTCAATGAATAAATCACAACTTCGAAAACATTAAAAACCTTCTGACTACTTTTGTATATTTGTTAGATTTCACAATAAAACACAAGGCCATCAGAAAATTTTTGTACTGACACAAACAATACAAGATATCATTTCCCAGTTTTAAATCATTAGAAAACCTCTGCCTCTTGTGCTTCTGACCTTTTTGACATTTTATAGACCAAACCGTAATTTGGGTATGTAAATGTCAAAATAATCAATAGTGAAAATAACAGCTGCAGCTCTAATCAGGTTATTCAGACCTGTGATAGACATAGCTACTGTGCAGTTTGCAGTCTGTGTATTAGTAATTTAAGTTTATCAATGTTTGGATATTTGAGACTATATTGTAGAGCCGCTTAATGCCTAATGAAATTTAAGAATGATGCGTGACCGACATTTATTGTTTATTTATGGACATTTTTAGTCATTTTAAGGTGAACATCCCAGACTATTTTAAATCGCACTCTGCACTGTATGTTGTCATATTATGACCGTCATTTGTCCGGTTGTTTATGTATTGACGTTGTTACACACATTAATTACCGTACGGATAAATAATCTTATTTTGGTTTGATTTATTTTGATATTAATATATATAAGGCACTGACACATATAACGTTAGCTTAGACAGTAACATCCATGATTTTAACCTCTCTTTGCACTAACCTTGGACACTGCTCTGAGATGATGAGCTCTGATCGTCGCAGATTTCTCCTCAAAAGCTTTGGCCTTCGCCTCTTCAGCCAGGCTGCTCAGAAACAGCAGCGTCAGGAGCTCAATCTGAAAACCAGGACAGAAATCGATGTGCTCAGTTATGCTTGTTAACCCATCAGTTATGCTAGTTAGCGTTAGCCACAAACAAGGCGAACAGTCACAAACAGCGGCAGCGTTAACTCACCACAGCTACTCACCATCGCCTCTGACGTCGGTCTCACGTTTATGTTCCTCTTCGTTTTAGTTTTAATTGTATATTTCAGTTTGGGCGCCTTCTTCATCATCGTGGCAAATATTCAGTGTAAATTCACACCAGCAAAAAGTTTGTTTACGTTTTCTAATCTCCCGCTTTTCCTACTTCCGGTCAATTTCTTCTTCGTGTCTTTTCAATCTTCGCTTGTTGCTGCCATCTACAGTTTATTTTTAGTAGCGAGTTTAAAACGTTGTGTTCAAAGCGAGAACACAATAATATCAATCGAAACATTTTTTAGATACAAACAGTTTTTAAAAATCCACCAAACACATGGAGGATTTAAGTGTAGTATTTTAATATCACTTTTTACTCCGGCTCGCTGTGCTGTCTATACCGCCACCCAGCGGCTGCTTTGGAACACTATATCATCCTTCTGTTTCCGGTTCAGCGGACAGTAATGGCGGCCACCATGGAGACAGCAGCCGGCATGAAAAATATGCTGCAGTTTATGAAACTTATCGGACAGCTCAAAGTAAGATTTATCCCCCAAACTCCGTTATGTGTTATATGACACATAGAGCGTAATTATAATTCTACATAGTCCCACTCTTCACTGGAAAACATTTTCTCCCTTTTCATGTTAAGTTGTGCTACTTTACATGGTTTGTAGAAATATTTTTTCCCTAAGAAAATGACTTTGTAGAGTTTTTTCAGGAAACTTTTATTTGAATTTGTTCTTCATTGAGCTTTAAATATAAATATTTTACCCAACAGAATAATTCTGTATTTTATCTGGGGTCAGTTTTCATTCAGGACCCTCAATAAAATGTTTAAAGATGTAAAATCAAAAGAAATGTTGAGTGGCCACAGCAGCAAAATGCTGTTTTTTTTATGTTTTGGCTTTATTCAGGCCACAATGACATATTCAAAATGTATAAAATTGTGTAGAAATTTTCATTTTCACCTTGTTTTTAAAGTTGTAATTTTGTCAAACAAACAGTGCAAACCCTAAATGAATTCATTTAACTATCAAAAAAGACTAAAATACACATTTTTTTTACCTTCTATAAAGTGGAGCCAGCATCAGTATCTACAAACACAGACTAACTGTCATATGTAACACATATTTAAGGACAGGTTTGCCCTCTCCCTCTGATGTGCTGTGGGGTGACAGAGCCTTCTCCATAGTCGCCCCCTCCCTCTGGATCTCTCTCTCCAAACACATTTCAGACTGCACCCGAGCCTCTCCTGGTTCAAATCACTCATCAAAACAGCTTTAATGTGTCAATAATGTGTGTATTTCAGTGTATTCCGTTTTATGATCATTTTTAACTAATGTAAAGTATCCTTTATTATTCTTCTACTCCTTACTATTATTATGGCTGACGTTACCTACAGAGGGTCCCACGGACCGGCTGGGTGTACAGGAATGTGAAGAAACCAGAGAGTGTGTCCGACCACATGTACCGCATGGCCATGATGTCTCTGACCATCACAGACCCCACAGTGGACAAGGACAGGTAGGTTTGCACACAGACCTTAAAGACAACTTTACAAGATCAAAAGTACTTTACCCAAATATGAAAAAAAATCCAGTTATTATCGACTAGAGATTCCAGTGATGTCAGTTTGACCTCCAGACAGAAACACCATCCTCCGTTGTTTCATTCACACCTTCTCCCAGCTGTGAAAGTGAAGGGAGCCATTTAATAACATTCAGTAAAGCATAAATACGTATACAGCATAGTCCTAAAATACTTAAATATTAACTCTATCAATATTTTTTTCCTCGCTGTCTTCAGATGTATAAAGCTGGCTCTGGTTCATGACATGGCAGAGTGCATTGTGGGAGATATTGCTCCATCAGACAACGTCAGTAAAGCAGAGAAGCACAGGAGAGAAGAGGCAAGTGACCGTCATCGACTTTAAGGCTTCTTAAAGCCGAGCCTGGTCAGGTATAACTACACGTCATGGTGATGGTTTAAACTGATTACACGTCGCTGTTTGGCTTTTCTAATGTTGCTTCCTCCCGTCTCTCTCTCTGAAGGAGGCGATGAGACATCTATCAGGTCTGCTGCCAGAGGGACTCAAACAGGAGATTTATGGACTCTGGGAGGTACGTCTCTTTGCTTTTGCATTCCTGGTGTAGATTATGACTCACTGTCTAACAAGCAGGCCGTCATGACACGTTTGCCTTATCTGCAGGAGTATGAAAACCAGAGCAGCCCAGAGGCCAGGTTAGTGAAACAGTTTGACCTCCTGGAGATGATCCTGCAGGCTCATGAGTACGAGGAGCTGGAGGGAATGCCGGGAAGACTGCAGGAGTTCTTTGACTCCACCAACGGTAAATCTGCTCCATCTCATCTGTCTGTCTCTCTTCTTCACTGGCTCTCATCACTTACATTGTTTATAATTTGTATTATTTATTCTCTTTCAGGTCGTTTCCAACACCCAGACGTACTGCAGCTCCTCAGCTCTCTGAACGAAGAGAGACAAAGTCACATGACCAAAACAGCTGAAGCAAAGAACTCTGAGAACTCACAGACAACTGGTGCTGTATCTTCACAGTCACATACGACTTCACACTCTCCCTGACTGTAACACAAAGTGTGTGTGTGCAACAACACACCAACACATCACAGGATCAGGGGAAAACTGTATTTCAGGAGTTTCAGCTGTTTCCTCCATCTCCTCATTGTTGAGACATTTGAACTGAGAATGATGACACGTAGATATTTATCCTCTACTGGGAAGAATATTAGCACAATCTACCAATGCAAAAATGCCTGATAATATACAAACGCAATAACTTGTCAAAATCTAATTACATGTCTTTAGAAATGGGTTGAAAATATGATAAAACCTGGTACATTAATACTCCAGTTACAAATTCCCCCCCCCTTACATTAGTTTATTATGCCATCATTTTATTAAAGGGACAGTTCACCTCAAAATCAAAACTACTTATTTTTCCTCTTACCTGTAGTGCTGTTTATCAGTCTAGATTGTTTTGGTGTGAGTTGCAGAGTGTTGGAGATATCAACTGTAGAGATGTCTGCCTTCTCTCCAATATAATGGAACTAGATGGCACTCAGCTTGTGGTGCTCAAAGTGCCAAAAAATACATTTGAAAAACTCAACAGCAACGTCTCTTTGTAGAAATCATGACCTGGTTACTCAAGATAATCCACAGACCTTGTTGTGAGCACTTTGAGCACCACAAGCTGTTCTCTACAGCTGATATCTCCAACACTCTGCAACTCACACCAAAACAATCTAGATTGATAAACAGCACTACAGAAGAAAAATATGTATTTTGGATTTTGGGGTGAACTGTCCCTTTAACATCAACAGGCTTTACTGCTTGTGTCCAGTCCACGGACAGATACATTTTGACATGTTATTTTATATATTATCTGGCAGCAGACATTACATAATACTGTAAAAACATAACAAAGGTGCTGCCCTTCAGAAAACAGGTGATGCATTTTCAGATGCCGTCTTACTGTACAACATAAAGAGTCTGTCAGTAACAGCAGCATCACCAGGAATTCAGTGTTTATGATGAGAAAACAGGAGTTAGATGTGGATGTTGTTTTAAGTCAACCATTTTTTCGGTACGTTGAATAGAACTTCAGTTGCAGATTGTTACATTTACCATGTTTAGTTTGGTTTCTCTCAGTTTCAACAGGATCAGTCACGGTGTGAAGGGGTTAATGTAAAAAGTCATTTCTGATATTTGGTTTGGTTTAAACAAGTGGTTCCCAGCTGGTGGGTCGTGGTCCAAAAGTGGGTCACGGGTCCATTCTGAATGGACTGCAAGTGACTCGCAAATGTGTCAAGTTTGTAAAAAAACACTTTATTTTTGAAGTACAGTGAATTTTCAGCACAAGCTTTTATTTTGAAGTGCTTTTTAATTTTGTGGACATTTAACTAATGACTAAGGAGAAATCTGGACCCTGTGGCTGGACCAGTTGGGAACCACTGGTTTAAACCATCTTTAATATCGATCCATCAGTCATAAAAACTGTTCTGTATAATGTTCAACAATGTTATTTTATTTAAATGTCACAGTCTTTGGGTGTAAAAAGGATTTTTAACCGATGCTGTGTTCAGTTTTCCTCCAAACACATTGTACAGATGTAAAATATGTCCTGTAGCTTTCCAATGACAGAACATGAATTACCTCAGTTATCCTGTCACAGGTCAGATCTGACAGCTTGTTCCTGCTACATAAGATCTTTCAGTACTTGAATGTTGACATGAATTTTATTAAATACATTTCACGGACAGACGGCGTTAAACAGTAAATGAAATGATGTTGGGGGATCTGTTCAAACCACAGCAAAGAAAATAAAATCTTAAAACACATGAGAGACAATATGAGAAACACAAAACAGATTATATATTGAAAACAGAGCGTTAGTCTGATGGCAGAGTTACGCAGCAGCAGCCACAGAGGCCATGTTGGAGGAGTTTACAAGAAAAAATATGTTTTTAAACAGCAATAAATGATGAGATTTTTAATCTTTTGTGGCACCAACCTGTTCATAACATGAGCAGTCAAAACTGATGTCATCTCTCTGCATTAAATGGTTAAAAATTAAATCTGCAGCACTGTAATGCTAAATTAATGTTATATTAATGTTATACTGTGCATCAGTTTCGTAGCAGTAGGCACCAGAAGAAAGTAAAATGTTATCTGGACCATTTTAGAGTTAAAATTTGATGTTTTTTGTCAGTGTAAATCCAGCAGTCATCTGAGGTACAGCAGTTCAAACCAAGGGTAAAGAAAAAACATTTTCCAAAATCAATGTCCTGAGTTTGAGCGGCTGGCGTGAAGATGTTCGCAGTGAAAAGTGTTTACAGATGTTTCTTTAATTTCCAGCTGAGGACCTAAAGCTGGGGTCAACAGAAACCTAATGAAAGTGGAATTTGAAAATACACCCTCCTCTTGCAGCTCTCCTCTCTCTGTCTTAAGCCCCTCCCTCCAGACGACCACAGGCATACGCACACGCTTCATACAGTAACCCAGAGTTCCCAGTACAGTGATTTAGTCTTATTTCAATGCAGAGTTGCAGGAAGCTTAGTCCACAAATGAGACAAGAATTGGCTTCCTGCGTCTGCGGGAGGAGAGTGGACAACAGTTGTGAGACTGAGCTTCGGTCAGTGGCTGTAGCGACTTGAGTTCAGTCAATGCAAACCCCCAGGTGCAGGCTGTTACAGTTGGGCGGGGGACCAGCAGCAGCGCAAGTTCTAATCTGTGTAACGGCAGCAACAGAAAGTTTGCTGATCCTGTGGGGAGTCAAGATTCTCCATCCCTGGAAGTGAGGTTTGCGCTGACTGAATCAGGGTTGCTACAGCTGCTGGCTGGGGGTCCATTTCTGAAGCTGCTGCTTGCTCTCCTGGCGAGGTGGTCTGTTGTGACGGACGACACACTTTGATTCGTGGCTCTAGCTAACGTTAACTACATAAATGTAAACTTGAAGCCGCAGTCATGATCCTTTAGCTCTGGTTAGCATAAGGCTAAACTTTCTCTGCATCTCTGGAACACCGCACTGATATTGACACGTGTTTTTTTTATTGTCCGACTCTCTTTTACACTCTGGTTTTCTGGGTTGCTTTGCAGTGTAGGCAGGTGCTGCCGATGCTAAAATAGCATCTTTCTCTGCAGGATTCTCCGCCATTGAATCAGACTTTCACCAAAGGAATGTGCATGTGACTCTGCATTGGTAGAACAGCCAATAGGAACGCCCTCTCCCTGAGATGACGGGCTACTTTTTCCAAAGGCGGATTTATGTATGTGTGTCAGCTATGCAGAGCCTATGTCATAGCCTACACATGTGACCTACACCGTTGTGAGCAGTTTCACTAGTGGATGGTGGGGTTTCTGTGAGGGTTAGGGTGAGCTGATTCAAAAACATTAAATGTGGCTTAATAAAGACAGTTTCAAACACAAGTACACAAATCAGCTTCACTATAACTCGCAGCATTCACAGACAAACATTTGTCTTTATCTGGACACATTTTCCCCACAAATACAACATGCTAATGTTATTAGCACAAGCCTATGGCATTTTACATTGTATAAATTAGCCTATCGGCTAGCAATCTTTTCCTCTTCCAACAGCAACATTTAACAAAGGTAACGGTACAAAATTCGACAGCCCACAAGGTTCACCGACAAAACAACTGTCTTATACAACATGCTAACATTATTAGCACATTTTACACTGTATAAATTAGCCTAGCGGGTAGCAGAGATTGCCTCTGCTCATATGAAGCCAGGATAAATCACACACGAAACTTAAAGTGCTATTTTTGTGGAGGCTTTATTGTCTTCACGACTTATTGATTCTTATCTGTGAAATAAAAGTAAATGACGGAAATGGTTTCAGCTTACAAAAATAAACAGGAGGTCTGCGCTGCCACAACATGAAGTTACATTTCTGGGGAGGCAAACTTCAAGCTACGGCATTGGATAGGACGTCGATTAGACGCAGAGGTATAAATCCTGCTTTAAGCCTGAAAACAGAGGCAAGAGGAGGTGCAGAAGTCTAGTTTTCTCTCAGACCACTTTAATTACAATATGCTGAAAGTTGATTATGGGATTTTTTCCCAGTGATGCCAAAGCTAACCTGCCTACTCCAGCTTTAATGTCCAAAGTGATTAATTATATTAGCAGTTGGGAGGAATTTTCCTCAAGGGCTTTCTACCAGTAAGGGATCTCTTGGTTAAGGTTAGGAAAAAAGTCGTGGTTTGAGTTAAAATGGGTATATTTCTGTCAGAGAGGGCTTTCTTGGAGAAAGCCTACAAGGAAAACCTCTCCCATGTCCTCAGTATTTCACCTGCACATGGCAAACACACAGTGTCTGATTTCCTCCTGCAGTTATTCCATAGTGTGAATACACAGACTAAATAAACATGTCTTAAATATGATCCAGCATTCAGATGGGCTCCAACTGTCAGCTGTGATTTTCAGAAAGTAGCATGACTGGCTACATTCAGCCACAAGATATTTTTAGGTGCCGTAACAAAATCTTAAGCTCTTCTCTTTTAGTGAAAAATCCTTTACACAGTTTACAAGTGTTGGTTTCACCCAGGTCCTCAGGGTCGATCACATCAACACAGGTTATATGTACATTTTATATGTTTTAGTACAAAGTACAAGGTAGTTGAAAACGTAACATAAAGTATTCTGTTATTTCTAGTGATAACCTCAAGTGTAGTTTTTGGTTTGAAAGTTGTAGCAGAGTTTTGATCCTGTACCAACATGGCTGTTTCCATTTAATGTCAGATTTACGTGGCAAAAGAAGGAACTAATAGTCTGTTGTTTTATGTCTGAGGAGTTCCAGCTGTGATTTGTGACTACACGAGCCAAACCATGAGACGCTCAACTCAAGTGACAGGAGAATTTAGGCCTCCTGGAGCTGACCTGGAATCTGCTCATCCTCCTTTTTTATAACTAAGGCTTTGCTGCGTCTCCCCCTCAAACCCATCTGATTATTGTTTGTGGTTTAACATAGTCTGGAGGCCGCCAGAGGGCAGCTGACATTTGTCGTCTCATTGGTTAAATCCAGCAAGCTGTAAAGCCCAGTTCAGACCGAAGGTTTGCGGCGAGACGAGTTGAAACAGGCGACTACTTGCAATGCACCGTTCTAAAAACCTATCGGTTCACACCAATGCAACTAGATGAGATGGTGTATCATCGCTATGCAACAACTCTCTGTACTTCTGTTCTGATTTGCAGCTTTTCAGGTTTATTTTGTGGCTGAATATAATTTGTAGCTTCTTAAAATATGAATGAGGATAGTGATAGTGAGATACTGGCGACAGCTGCATTTGTAGTAGTGATGAAACAGAAACAAAACCAGCATCAGATGGACTGTAATCATAATAAATACGCCACGATCATATACATAACCAGCGCCAATCAATCAGTCAATGGTGGGCAGCGACCCACCATCCAACACTGGCACACCAGGAGGACAGAAACAGAGGGCTCAGCGGGGACGGAGCACATGCTGCAGTAAGTGAACACGCCGTCTGCGCCCATTTTGACTTGACCAATAGACTTCACTACAAGCCGATTGGCTGTAGAAATAGGTGACGAGCTTTATGTTCTAAAACCAGCTGCCAGCGATTTGACCAGCTGAGTTGCAGGTGACACCATCAGCTTGAGTCAAGCTCAGGCCGACCACTTCACACCGCTGCAACTTTTCTCTCCAACTTTCTAAAACAGTTTTGTCTCGCTGCGAATCTTTGGTCTGAACTGGGCTTAAAACAAAAAGATCTACACCCTCTGATGTCGCGGTAAAAGTCATGATGTAATCAACAGACTCTTCCTTTAAACCCAGTTTAGTTACATGTGGAATAATCTGAGAGGCTAACCATGTTTGTTAGCCCTTGCCACAGTCAAAGGTGTGTCTGCTTTTGACATTAGCTGTCCTGATCTTTCAAAATAAAGGTATACACCTGCTGCTTGATAACATTTAGGGGCATATTTGGTCCAAAACAGAGATTTACAGGTTACGGTTGCAGAAAGCTCCATCCAAGTGTTAGGAATCGCAAACACAGGACTGTTTGCAGAAGCATCTGAACACATGAGATCAAATAAAAGTATTGTGTAATATTTCAGTCAGAGTAAATAAGACAAAGTGCTGCATCACAGCAGTTCCTGGTTTAAATCCTGCCTCACGGTGTGGATGCAGCTCTATCACGGCCTGTCGGGGTCATCTGTCAAGTTGTTGGTGGGCGTGTCCTGAGAGCTGGCATGAGCTGCGGAGGAGAGGACGTCCTCGAAGCTGCCTCCTGTTCCTGTACCGCCAACCTTCGTCTGTGGAAAACAGATAAAAATCCATCATCATAATGTGCTGTCATTGCTGGATAGTTTCTTTCTCCCTCTTTATGTTGCTGTTGTTCTGCAGAAAAGGCTCAAGGTGGCAGACTGTGACAAAGACTTCAGCTATCACACACTGACAGTGAGAGGATCAGAGTGATGTTTCATGTTTTTGATGGCTTACTGAGCAGAAATTTAAACTTTTCAGGAACTTATCTAAACAGCTTTTGTTTGAACATCGTCCACTACAGTACAGTATGCATCTGTGAGCTTACCCTATGGTTTTGGGAGGGTTTAATGAACTTAAAGGGAACCTTCTGGAGCCTATTGTCCCATGTTTTTGTGTCTTATTGACTGATGGTAACAACAGCTTTTGAAACTGGTCCAGTATCGAGTGAGAGCGCTGCAGCCAGCTGCAAAACAGGCTGTAATTTAACCACTCGGGGGAATGTTTGTACTGTCAGTTAACGTCTATTAAAAGTGTTTGTTGTTGTTGTTAAAGAGTAAGATCCTTTTTGTTTAACCAGAAACAGCCCTGAAAAAGTCATCGCCAAACCCACCAGACTCCATTTAAATAAACTTATTTTGTCATCAAATAAAAAACACTTTATTCAAAGTTGACATAAACAAAATAAAACTTGTAAAAGCAGTCTTGGTTTGTTTTCTGCACTGTTCCAGCAGTCACCAACTGGTTCAGTTGAAATAAACCCCTAATTCACCCAGTTAGATGTGAAAATATGCTGGAGCTATACACACTAAAATTACTGTTTATTTAAATGGAGTCTGGTGGGTTTGGTGACGGTGACTTTGAGGATGTTTTCAGTTAAACAAAAAGGTGTATCTCTGTAGGAATCCTTTCCATAATGTTGTCAGACACTTAAGCTCTGTTTCCTTCGAGCAGTACAGTACAGTATGGTACAGTTCAGTTCGCTTGTTTTCTGTTTCCACTGTGAAAAGTTGTGGATTGTACCGATGGAACTGTTCCGTTCCGTCCCCATTTTTGGTCCCCCCTCTGTTGGGGTACCTAGCACACAGATCTGGTACTAAAAGGTGGAGCTGTGAACACTGCAGTCTGTTGATTGGTCAGTAGAGGACGGTCACTCTGCTCAGGGCTGAGTTGTGTCTGGTTTTGAGGCTCATGTAACCACTGTTCATACTGTGGAGAGTTTTATTAGTAAACTGGAACTATAAAATGAAAGGATGTTTTGCTGCCTCTCACAGCAGCTGGAGTCGGAGAAAAAATAACTTCATTCACTGGGCCGACTGCCGGCAACATTTAAGGTGGAACGTTAACTTGTAATGTTACTCAATGAATGAGTTGATGACGTAAATCCATCAACACACCTTAAATTTCACTGTGACGACTTTGACCATCACTTTAGTTTTTAAATGACATACACTTTCAGTAATGAGTGGATCTTCAAGCGTTTAAAAATATATATTAATTTCAACTGCATTGCATGAACTGCATATATTCTAATCCTCACTTTGAGAAAAAAAAAGCATCATGGAGCGTTGTTCCTGTGGGCTACAGCAACACTAAACCCCTGAGCTTGCCTGAGAAGGACTAAATGCACAAAGCTGCTATTTCTAAATATCCCATGGAGAGAGACTCTCACTGCAGCCTGTTTAATTTTGGTCTGAAAATGTCGGCGTGCAGCCTCGTTCTGTGGACGATAAACCAGGTGCAGACTTCCATCTGTGTCACTGAAATACTGTGAGTGCTGGGTGGAGCAGTGAGTGACAACAACCCCGCCCACATTTAAGAGTACTGTTTGCAGTGGAAACACTAGGGTCTAGGTACCATGTCTGAAGGGTTACTGTTGGTTCCAAAGGCACCATACTGAAAGTGTTTGGTGGAAACGGGGCTTTAGAATAATAACCTGAGCCTGTCAGTGGCAAAAACAAACACTTAAAGTGAATGCGAACTGACAGGTGTGAACATGCCCTGATTGGTTACATTGCAGCCTGTTTCACAGCTGCCGACTGCAGCGTTCTCCCTCAACACTGAACCAGTTTTAAATATGATTGTTCCCATTCGTCGATTAGACACAAAAACACGAGAAAACAGGATCCAGGTTGAAAAATACAGATGTTACCCTTTAAAATGTGTTTGAATTTATATAAAAGGACCCTGTTATCCTGAAATTATATTTAAACTTAAAGTCCTAATGTAGGAGAGAAGTCTGCAGCGATTCGTATTTTCCTCAGTGCTGCAATAAATCCTAAATCACATGGTGGTCTTTACCGTGTCTATCACAAGGTACAGATGGAAGTGTGCTTCTGCTCAGACTGCACCAGGATCAGTGTGAACATAAATAACCAACAGGCTCACTGTAAGAGTCAAGAGTGTAAGCTGGCAATTACCCAGATTATAGTGTCGAGATCTCTCTGGTTCACAGACATGTTAAAATGCTCAGAGGCAGCAGCCTGACCTGTTCCTCTGTTTCACAGCTTCCTACTATAGATTATTACAACACATAGTTTACATACTGCTCATCAGTGTGACTGTCAATGTTTCCCTCAACAGCACCAGTAAATAGTCAGCTAGATGACATGCAGATATGCTATATTAAAAAGCTTGTTTCTCTGATACTAGATATAGAAATATGGCATCAGTGATTTAAAAATACACTATACATGACAATTTATTGCCTGGAAATAAGTGCGACGGTTTGACACGTTGTGTCTATAATCACTTCACGTAGCCCACAACTGCTGGCAGGTTTGAACGGCTCTTTTCTTTAAAAGAGTTGCCAAAATTACACATTTGAATTTGAATTTATTTAAGGATAGTCCCTTGAGATCAGAGTCAGGAAGTGTAAAAACAGAAATTGTTGTCTACTTTAACAAAAACTGCGTGACAAATGCCTCCGTAAGGAAATGTCACCAAATCAAGCTTAAAATAGTATTATTCCATCAAAATCGCCTCATTCTTCAGGTCCCATTTAAAATTTTACCAAAAATAAACCAGGTCCTTGAAAAAACATTAAATTCTGTTATCCTCAGCACAACTGGGAGGCCATGAGTGACTCAGCTGAGACAAACAGTTACATGATAATGAAAGCAAAACTTAACTGAACTGCAGCCTGTTGTCACACAGAGCAGCGAGGAGAGGACCAGAGAGGGTGTAAAAATGTAAATAATTAAATATGTTTTGCATCTGGATCCCCCATTTTTTCCCCAAATATTGATGACACTTGTGGGAACCTGAGAGCTGTATATAGAGATTTCATTTATTCAAAGAAACCTAACCTTTTTCCTTTTGTTTTGTTTTTTTATTTACACAATTTCCGGCATTATAACTGTTATACTGCACAAAAGACATGTTTGAGTTCTTCCTGTTTCTAGCCATGATTGTGATGTTTCCATAGAGGTGCAGGAATTAAAGATTACAATGTAAAACAACACCACAGTGAGTTAAAAGTCACGGGACCAAAACTGACATGAAACTGCTCGGCGTTCAAAGGATTAATAATGCAAACTCTCTCTCTCTCTCTCTCTCTCTCTCTCTCACACACACACACACACACACACACACTGTTTACCTTGATTGTGGACACTGTAGTCTCGACTTTCTCTTCAAACGATTTGAAGCTGGGAGAGTTTCTGTAAAGAAGTAAAAACATTTTAATTTATTATTTAATAAAAAACTGCACTAAACAATTTGCTAATATCTTTTCTGAAACAACAACATGGGTAAAGTCACTAAATGACTGCATTACAACGACAGTTATTTTTGGATATTTGGGATAAAAACATTATTGCAAAATGAACCCTGAAAGAAATACTCCATGCTCAGAAATCACTTACTGTTTTCATTCTCAAAATCTAACCAGGGACAGGGGCTGCAAATTAGTCATGGCTGGAAACCTGTATCTATTGCATCTACTCTGTGTTTTATATATGAAGTACCAACTTGTCAAATAAACAAGTAAATAAAATAAAAGGGTGATGCAGTCTTGAGTTACCCTCCCTTTTATTAAACAGCTGCTACTAACGAATCAATAATTTGGCACAAAATAATGATTTAAATATGATTTTTATTGCATCTGCTAAACATCTGTGATCAAAACTCCCTCTGTAGCAACAGTCTGCTGTTCAGAAATAACACGTCGTAAAATGCTGTAATTAAGAATTGAGTATTCAACAAAGCCTCTGTAATGACATGTGAGCTTAGAGGTGTTAAAGGAAACTGAAAACAACAGTATGAGGTGGAAGCAGGTGTAAATACCACGTGAAAACACATCTAGTATTTGATTTTCCAGGTTTCTTCACATCAATATCATTAAATAAATTTGTCAAAGAGACTCAAAATGACCCTCACAAACACAGAAGCAAGCAGGAGCAGTGTTTACCTCATGGTGGGCATGCTCATAGAGTGTCTGATAGAGTAGCTGTTCCCAGAGAGCGTGGTGAGAGAGGAGTTAATGATTAGCACAGGTTACACACACATGAACACAAACACAGAGCCAAAGCTAGCGTCTGCAGAAATCACTGTTTTGGTGTGTTTCTCTTGCGACATTGTGCTCATTAGTCAGTCCAGAGAGAAAAGTGTAATCAGAAAGTTATGTACTGGTTTAGCAGGAAGCTGATTGTTTCACTGGTAGAGCAATAAAGAAGGTAACAGCTTCAACCTCGACATCATAAACAGGTGCAACTCAATATTAATGTCAAATTGCTCAAACTTAAAGACGTCGTCATGGTGTTACATCAGTCTCAGCCTGTACTGGTTCAGTTTGATCACATTCCTGCAACTGCAAAAGTTCATGACGACTCGTTCACATGATTCCTTGAGACAAATTGTTTTAGTTTAAAAATCAATTCGATCTGATTCTGAGTTGAGACAAGCGGCGGACTGAAGACTGCAGTCCAGCACGGCAGCAGCATTTACTCAACCAGACTCAGCTGACTCCTGCGAGTTTATCACTGTACCAAGTCGTCTGTGCTATCAGCTGATCTGACTGAGATTGACTGAGTTAAGACTCCTGAGTGAAGAACAACTAACGCCTCATTTTTACAGCGGAGTTTGTCTCGAGTCACTTTTGGTGCCAGGTGCTTGTTATCCACTGTGGATATTAATGCCTCAGGCCCCAATCACACAGAAAGTGTTTTGCAGGTTGCAAAACATGAGGTGCACGTCCTTACACTAACCCTCCTGTGTGATCAATCTACCGTTTATTTATGTTTTCACAGTAATCAGTATCTAGATCCTGACATGTTGAGGCAGAGGGTACTTCCTGTAGCTCTGGTTGAGGGCGAGAGGCTGTCAGCAGATAAACAGAGATCTGTGTGGGTACATGAGACCCTAAAAAAGAGGGTGGGTCATAGGGAGCACAACCAGTTGGTCCAGGAGCTTCTCCTCCATGATGGCTGTTTCCAAGCATTTCGTCGGGCCGAATTAAGCCCTGATCATACAGAAGGCATTTTTGCAGCTGGGGCTGTTTTTTGTAATTGTTTTATATATCTGTAGCACTTCCAGGCTATGTTATCTGTGTATGCTGCTACTGTTCACCTTAATTTTTGCACATTATGTTTTCATAATTAAAAAATTCTATAATCCTATTATCAGCTGTGTGATTCTTACCCTATAGAGTTGGACCTTGGGAAGCATGTTGGAAGATGGAAAACATTTTTAAGACACTGTGACAGACGGGCCGTGTGTATTGTCGCAGACAGTCACACTCCTTCATTGTAGTAGAATCTTTATATTACTAAGACAAAACATTTCACTATGAAAGCTAAACGGCTGAACAACAGAGACGCGCTAACAAAGTGAAACTAAATAAACACAAACACAATCACAGATAAAGGTAAACAAATCAATGCAGTGCTTAATTTGTAAATCAGAGGTGCTGGAACAGACAGGCTGCTGATCTGCAGCCTGGAGCGCAGACAACACCTGGGTGCTGCTGTGCTTAAAGTAAACAAGACTGACATAATCAGCAGCTCTGTGTGCCGTGCACCTGACCAACATGCAAAGAAAAAATCTTACTGTGGTTATTGTGAAAGCTACTGCGGTTATGATATGAGTCACAATGTTAGTAGGATTGGTAATTTTTGCGTTTCATTTTTACTTAAAAGAATATAAAAATAATGATGATGTGATGTTAGCTGCACCAAACAAACATGTTCTCTTACATCTGGAATACGATCTGTAGGCCGGGGCATCTCTGAAGCTTCACAATGCTTCATTTAATAACATGTGAAAGTCCTAATGCAAACTGCAGTAACGTTTCGCTCAAATGCACAAAACTTCCAGACCTAAATAACTGACGTCTCTCTCTTTTTTACAAACAAAAACCTGATATAAAATGAGTCCATAATTGGCAAATAAAGCAAATTTAAAAGTAAATTCAATGGTAAATAAAAGAATGACGTAACAGATGACATCAAACACTTCACAGGAATTATAAACAAATTTTGATGGTGACTAATGAGGTTCAGTTGAATCTAACAGGTGCTGGTCCTGGATCATGTTCCAGCAAGATCTGGCACAAATTAAGCCCTGAATCAACTAGAGTCGACGATTACCAAACATTTTGTACACAAAACAAATATCTGTGATCACACACACACACAGACACACACAGACACACACGGCAGATGTAAGAATATAGAGTCAGAGTTAGTTGCAAAGCAGCTGGAAGAGAAACACTGTTCACACCATGAAAAATCTGATTTTTAACAGCACAAAAATCACAAATATTTAGACAGATGGACAGAAAAATAAAGACATATACACAAATCATGATATGCTGTATCCATTGAGAATTAAACTTCAGTTTCAAAACCAGTTTGAAGTTGGTTAAATATTTGATACGACAAAATGACATGCGAGAACACACTTCAAACTTCCACAGCAAAAATAAAAACACAAACCAAAACCTGTGCAGACCGTGAGCCGTGAAGCACAGAGACATACCTCCGAGGGAACAGAAACTCTAGACCAACCATGCTGAAATAACCAAAGATAATGCACTGTTTTCTTTCTGCACTTCCACAAACACACAATGAGCTGCAGCTACACAGAACTAACAATACTCCATTTGTCTTCAGAGCGTAGCCGCTGTCAACACATCGGTCTCCACAGGAAACAGGGTATTTTTAAAGCCTTTTTTCTCCTATGCTTTATTATGAATTAACAGATGGTATCAAAGCTGCAAATGAAGCTGTCAGCAAGTGTTTTTGTAGCTTTAAAAGCCAAATCAGTTTTATTTAAATGCCTGTAACTGTCTTGAGTTCGACATGTTGCTTTCCCTCCCATCAGCTTTGTTCACTGACCTTAAACAGCTTCTTGTGCTTGCTCCTGCACACACATGAAGTCACACAGGCCCACATTCTCCGGCTCTCTCTTGTCATCACACACACAAACGCTCTATTTATTTCACACAGAACAATGCAGGCTGGCTCACACACGCTTTGTGTTGTGTTGACATTCGGTGTCTCAAACGGAGCAGCACAGAGTGACGGAGAGGCAAAGACACGAGACAAGAGGAAGAAAGTGACGGAGGAGCACAGACTTTGCCTCTGGCCCTTCAGCTCCCACAGAAAGCAGCTTAATGTGGAATTACATAATCTCAGTTTCCCCTGAGCTGATGGAGCAAAGAGTCAAAACTCAGAGAGGGGGACAGGGAAGGACAGAGCAAATAAAAATGAGTCTGTGAATAAGATAAAAGTGGAAATGCATCAGTGGTGAATGGGAGGGCTGACTTATGATAAGTACAGATATGTACATATGTTGATGGTGGAGCTTTATGATAGTCATGGCTGCTAAAAACACATGTCCTGACTCAAGTCACAAAGAGTGCAACTGTCAACAGAGCAACCAAATTCAGCGGTTGATCCGTTTCCACTATTTGCCTGATTTATTATCTGTCCACACTGATAATTTTCATCCTAAACAATGACAATATGACATCATTGCATACCTCATATCCCCGAGCTTCCTGGTGATGGCGCTGCCCAGTGTGCTGAAGGCGGCTGAGGTCTTCTGTCCTGCTGTGGACAGCGTCTCTGATGTCTTCTTATAGCTGAGACATAAAGAAGATGTATTCAAAATATGTCATTGCTGTTTCCTACACACATACATGCACTGACCTTCAGTGCATCACCAGTCACTGTGTAAGTTTACATCAGTAAATATGCATTTTGATGCACTGATTCAGCATCCCACATGTTTGTAGATAGGTTTGTGTAAGCTTCTTTGAGGGCAAGTAGCACTGCAGACGTCCCAGTAACCTCCACAGCCTTGTGCTGCATTCATGTGGTGTCAGAAAAATCTGAAAAATTTGTTCCCCATCATAGTTTATCGCTCACCTGTTTCCTTGTTCTTCATTGTCAACATGTTGTTTTAACACTCTGAGCAATTAAGTACAACATATCCTCTTAGTAGCGTCCAAGTTGTTTCCACATTAAAACTTGAACCTCATTAATACACAGAAGGAAAAACGACTGTACAGGAAGCACATCAGTGCACCAGTGGCCTTGCCTGGTGGATCAAGCCAAGTCACATTTGATCAGTCCTAGCTCATTTGTGAACACCCTACTGTGCAGATTTTAGAGGAAAGAGAAGACGACACTTCTGTCACCTCATAAACAACAACAACTACTTTAACTCTGGACTCATCTCAGGAACACCATCCTCCTCTACATCTATGATTCTAGCTCCTCTACCTACAGCCCAGGATTGTATCAGTGTCGCAGCTCGCAGAGTGAAACCGACAAAACACGGGTGAATTACGCTCTCGTTTTGTTTGTGTCTTACTCCGACTCCAGTCGTTCTTTTTCTTGGATGACGTCATGTCTAGCTTCAAGCTACCCACTCTAATGCGATCTATGAAATATTACATTTTTTCAATGGGTATTGAAAGCGACAGGAAGTGAGCATCAATACAAAAAAATGGTTTAGATATCTAACTCGTTTGTATATTTATAAAACTAGTGCTATGGAGAAAATACTCTTTGGGCTGCAGAGGATTTATTCACTGCAGTGCTGCGAGTGCTGCAAGGCAGAGCGGCTTTCCTCGGGGCCTAGACATTCTCCTGGATCCATCTTTTTCATACATGCTCACATTCTATGTGTCAGTTTGTTTCTAAGATAGTCTAAATAAATTGTAATTTTATGATGTCGGTCTGTTCTGCACACATGGCATCAGTCACACATCTGTCTCTCCAAGGTGAGGGATCCATCCTCAGTCGCTCTGCCTCAGGTTTCTAGCATTTTTTCCCCACATTAAAAGTTTTTTTTTGGCGGGAGTTTTTCCATATCTCCTTCAGGAGTAAAACAAAGAACAGAGGTTATAGCAAGCCCCCTGAGGCAAACTGTCATTTGTGATAGTGGGCTATAAAAATAAAATTCTCTTGACGCAAGCCATTTGTTTACACTGGCCTGAACTTCCACACATCTGTGTTGCCCTGCTTCTCTGGGACGTCACACTGCTGCTGCCACACTGGTTCATTATAGATGAGGACGGCGAGTGTGTTTGTAAAGTGATCTTCAGGTTCAAGTGTAACTGGATAAGAAGCGAGGCCTCTGGAGAATATCGCCTTGCTCTTCTCTGTCTCTTGGCGTCTGGGTAAGAGCTCATAGCTGATGGTCTAATGAGGAAATTAGCTTATTTCTCTGCACACTAAAAACTTAAAATATTAGAGTTTGGAGGATCATTACAGACGTTTTTCACTGCTGATTATACATTAATATCATCGGAACATGTTCAGCTGATTGTGTCATGAGGTCAGCGATAGCCTTGTGATGCGTTTTTAATCAGGTTTATGATGTCTGTTACAGTGAGTGAGACAAAGATAACAAATGCTGCAGCTTGGAGCAGAGGGTTATGTCTTTTTAATTTGGTTTCTGATATCTGTGTTTATAACAGACACTCAGTTCCTTGTGCGGTGTTATTAGCTGTTAAAAAACAGAACTACCTGCCCTCTGTGTGTGTGAGTCCTGTAAAGATCATCTATGTTGACAGCAAACAGAAAAGCCACTCTGTCATGTGCTGCGGACACAAACACCTCAGCTGTCTCACAGATGCACACACACACTTTAACTTACGCTGTGGACGTCTGCATGTCGTGCCAGCCTTTGCTGAAGTTGTTTCTGAGCTCGCTCAGAGAGGTCACGCCCAGTTTCTGTTTGAGCTCTGCATGCTGCTTCTCTTTGGACGACAGAACCTGCTTCAACGTGCTGATCTCCTCCTCCAGCTAGACAAACACAGAAAGACAAAGAGCTACTTAAAACCATCTTCATACCATCAACACTTCTTCTTCTTTTAAGCATTATCTTCAGAACATGTCTGTGTGAGCGTACTTTCATTAGCTCTTGCTGAATCTCCTCTCTCTCCTCTTCTGTCAGGCTGGAGTTGTTTAAGTTGACTTCTGACGCCATGTCTTCGTCAGCCTCTCTCAGCGGCTCAGAGTCCAGGAAACCTAAATAAAAATATACACACATGAAATCTCATCATTTATAGCAACAAATATGCATCTGCTCCTGGAATCAAACACATTAATTTGTCCTGAATTTCAACAAGCTCTTGTTCCTATGGTACACTTACTGTAAGCTGCTTTGGACAAAGGTGTCCAGTGTAATTTTCAGTGGTGTCAATAAAAATTTTAAAGCTGGGGTAGGCTGTTTCATTTTGGTGTCATTACACAAAAATCCCATTATAAACTTTGAGCATGTTGTAGTTAAAGTGGTCTGAGAGAAAACTAGACTTATGCAGCTCCTCTTTGCTCTGCTATCAGGCTTTAGAACATCCAGACCGTGACAGGAGACTTTGGCCAATCACAGGTCATTTCACAGACAGGAAGTTCCTATCAGCTGTCTACAAATGCAGATGCACATCCCTTCAGTGAAAACCTGATTCGATGGCGGAGAATCCTGCAGAGCATGTTGCTAATCAAGCATTGGTAGCAACTACGTATGCAACGGTTCTTGGTAAAATATTAAACCGTTCGGTCCGCCCTGCACGGATCAATACGCCCTTATGGACGGCGGGTTTTCGGTTTTGCAATTAATTTTGCATTGATGCTTTACAGGCCACTGTCTGTGTGTGTGCCTGTCCACAGGCCGAGTCCATGGATGTGTAGAGAACGGCCGAGTCAGCCTGCTGCACAAAAGCCCTCCCCACGAGTTAATGTCCAATTACTGTTGTGGCTCCGCCCACTCACCCCCTAACATTGTTGTAACTGGAACCGGGAAAGTGACGCTTGCCTCACAGAGAAAATAAGCGAAAAAAAAACAAACAGAGAGCCATGGCAAGCGAAAGCGGAGGAGTTGAGAGACTGAAGTTTGAAGAAGCACTGGCTTCATACAAATCTCCGGTGTGCGATCATTTCGGTTTCACTGTTGAATACAACGACGAGGAAGTGAAAACAGTTAACAGAAATGTCAATGTCTGCAAACGTTGCTTGAAGCGTGTCCCATACGTAAAAGGAAACACGAGCAATAAGAGCATGCATCTCCAGTGTAAGACAGTCGAGGACTCCAGAAGGTAACACCAGCGAAATAACAACTGTAGTGTATACTGTACGAGTTGTCAAGGTTAAGAGGCTGTTAACTTAAATGAATTACAGTATGTTTGCATTTGGAAAAGTGTTATTCAGTACACCAGTGATACTGGAAACTGTTTATTGCAAAATGTAGTTTTTGGTGACAAGCAAAATAAAGAGATAATTTTGGGCAAAAAATTGTTCTCTTTATGCACAAAACACGTACCGAAACCAAATTGAAACCGTGGCCCAAAAACCGAGGTACAGACCGTACCGTGGGCTACTTGTACCGTTGCACCCCTAGTAGCAACTAATGCCGGGTTCACACTACACGTTTTCAGCCTTATTATGCCCCGACACAACGTTGTATGGTGTCGACTCAGATCATGAACGACAATGAACGACAATCCAGCCAGCGCAAACCCAACCTCAGAGGAACCAGACCATCCCGGCTCCCCTGCCAGATCAGCAAACTTTCTGTTGCTGCTGTTACACAGATTAGACCTGGTGCTGCTGCTGGCCACCAGCCTGCTGTGACACCCGGCGCTAAGGGGGAATTCAAGATGCTATAGCCGCTGACTGAAGGTTCATCTCCTGTTCATCTCCTGCTGCCTGCTCTCTTGGGAAAGCAGTCCACAGCAGCAAGGAGCGAGGCAGAAGGACTGTGGGTGGGTAACTAACGAATTACTGTTTGATTTGTGGGCTGATAAACAGGGAAATAGGATGAAATGAATCAATGTATGGGAAACACTGAGTTACTGTGTGAAGCTCATGTATAGGCCGGTGGTCGTCTGGTGGGAGGGGCTTAGGACAGACGGAGGGGAGCTGCAGGAGGAGGGTGTATATTAAAATTCTGCCTTTTCCAGATTTCTGCCTGCCCCAGCTTTTTAACTATCTTCTACTTTAAATGCATTATCAGAGATCTTCAGAGGAATTGCTTTAAGGATGCCTCACACCTTTAGATCTACCAAAGATATCTCTAGAAGAATGTATCCGTCCTTCTGCCTTTTGTTGTTTGCATGACAGCCCGTATGTCTGAAACCACATATCTGTCTGTCTGTGTGTCTGTCTGTCTCTGTCTCACAGTTATGTAATCTGTGGCGGCAGGCTGTGGAGCTCTAATCTGGATTAACTGATGAGGATTATCTTGCTGACGGACACTACAGACTGCCACACACACAAACAAACAAGATGCTGATTCTGAGAACAGATTGACTTTAAAAGTTGCAATATTGGATTTTGGTGGAGCCAAAATTAAACAGATTGGCACCTATTCCGCCCCAAAAACCCTCCTAACATCACAGGCATTAATACTTATCTACAGTATACACAAAATATTCCCAAAAGAAATAAAGACCGTGGACCTCAGGAATTCTGCATGACAGATTTATATAAGAAACGCCTTCTTTTACAGATTTAGAAAACGCTCTTTAGAAGATATTCTCTCTTTCTGCCTCTCACAGAAACACTTCATTATACACTTTAACACTGTATTTAGGTCTACTTTGGGAAACAGCACTGACTGTCACACACATAATTACCCACACACTCCTTAGATGCTGATCCTAAACTACACCATTACATGCACATATAAGAAAAAACATTTCAAATGTCTCCATGAATGAAACTTTGCTGCCTTCATACACAGCAAGGGAGCAAAATCAATACTATCAGCTGACTCTACATATGATGCAGTAAATACATTGAACCCATCATTAAGTTCCAGAACAGTGACTGTTGCCTCTGTAATTGATTAGCCTTGTATTGTTGCAGGATTGTAGAAGGCAAATCAGGACGGACAGGTACCACACAGCACCAGACAACAGCAGGACGACAGTGTACACACAACACAAGGAATGCAAATACATGTGGGTTAATATGCCACTATGTTTATAGATGGACCTGTGAACGTTTTGCATGTAAAAACACAGCTTTGACACAATGGAGGATGATTACTATACCTGCTGTGAGGTGTCCTCTCTCTTGATGTGGCAGCATTATAAGACAAGTGAGGTTAGGGTTAGTGAAGACTGATAATAAACGAGCTATGCTGTCAGATGACGAAATTCTACAGTTTATTTTTAAATCTAAGGGGCTCAGCAGCACATGCAGCGAACACATGCACATTTCACACCAGCATAGCTCGCAGCACTACAGCCAGCACAGGGCCTGTCTATAGTAGGGAGCTATTTCTGCATACACCACACAGCAGCAGGACAATCAGATTTTTAAACCCCCCGTGGCTAAGATGTAAGCTTTTCAAGTCTGTTAGAGTACATGGAGGACTCAGAGCGAGTCTTTTTTCATGCTCACACAGCCATGAGGAGACCTTAAAAATACCAGGAAGAGTAATTCATTTAAATGTTTCCTCCCAGTGTAAATCCAGTATTAACTGGAGGAAGGCAATTACAATGAAACATTAAATGTTTCATTAATTAACTCAAATAAAATACTACAATGCACTCAAGAGATGGATGCAACATGCTAAAAACTCACACACTCACAACACAACAATAACCATTACCACTTCAATTAGTTTTGTTAAGTAATGTTCACACAATTAAGCTTTCTCCAAACTGCTGGTGATTTTATGACAATAATGTTGCCAGTTTTAGCTTCCTGGTACTTAAGATAAGTAACATGTTGCAAACACAGGTTGTTTCTTTATAACTAATGCAGGTTTCCTTTTAGCTAAGGCAGCTTTTTATTTTTTATTTTTAATTTTTTATTTTTTATTTTTAATTTTTTGGCTAATGCAGATTTTTCCTTTAATGTTTGACAAGGGTAGGTTTCCTTTTATCTAATGAAGGTTTCCTTTTAACTAATGAAGGTTTCTTTTTAGCTAATGCAGGTTCAGCTTGGCTAACGCAGGTTTCCTTTTAGCTAGCACAGGTTTGTTTTCAGCTAATTCAGGTTTCCCTTTGTCTAATGCATGTATTCCATTAGCTAATGCAGGTTTCCTTTTGGCTAACACAGGTTTCCATTTATCAAAGGCGGGTTTCCTTTTAGCTAACATTTTACCTACAGTGGGGTTACTTTTAGCTACGGCTGGTTTCCTTTTAACTAATGCAGGTTTAGTTTTAGCCAAAACAGCTTTCTTTTGAACCATCACAGTTTTTCTTTTAGCTAATGCAGTGTTTACTAAACTTAAAGGTAAATATAAAACTGTAGTCAAAGTGCACATGACATGAAGGCACTTTGGCCTTTGCCATTCAGAACAGGCTTTGACAATTTGTTAGGGAAGTTCCTATCAAATGTCTGAAACATGGAAACTGATTGTGAGAGTCTCATGTATCACAGTCTGTCACTTTGGAAACAAAAGGCACAGTGTGTAACATTAAGCTGCCTCATAATGTATATTACCAACACCAATGATGGTGTGGTGCGATTTTTATAAAGCATGAAAACACACCTTGAAGATTATATGGTCAAGCTAAAAATAAAATCATGAAGAAGAAATTAGATGTTGGTTTCGAAAGATCATCTTTGGCATTTGCACGAGGATACACTGCTGTAGTGCTGCCAATTGTAAGGAATGTAAAGAATGCTGAAAGCAGTTAATGATCCCAGTCAAGGTTCACTGCATAAAATCAGTTAGATACAAAGTAAGCTCAGATCCTACGCTCTCAATAAACTGGGGGTGGATCAGGGAGAATTTTCAGGTCACAGGCCACATTTTAAAGCAATGTGAAGAGGAGACTTTGCCGAAGGCTGCTAGGATCATCTTAGTATGCTTTTTGCTCCTTTTAAACGAGACTGTCATTTACATTGCTTCAAAACGTGCTAATGTATACTATCTATGTACACCTTTAGTAGCAGATAATTATGATCTAAGACATGAATTCACATATAAACCAGGATTTTAGATACTGAGGTCACGAGTTCAAGTCCCCACCATCACATAGCCAAAAACCTCTCGGAATATCAAAAATAAGGTCTCTAATATGCTTTAATCATTTGTATATGTCAAGTTTTTCTTCATTTAGGCCCAACATGCTCCCAATCCATAACACCAAGAATATCTTGGTAGGGAGATACTGAACCCTTTTGAACTTCTTTACTGGTTGGCCAAATAGTCAAAAATTAGGTCTAACAATATCTGAATCTGACTATAATGTAGAAAACTGTAGCATTTAATTCATCTAGGCTGCTCTAAATTTCAAGATAAAACACAAACTACTTGACCTCAGTGTCCTTGGTGGCAGCTATATCTATAGGGTGGCTACACAGGGGTCAGTTAGGTTAAGAAGTAAATGTTCAACCGAAGTGAAAGACTAATCTACGGGCTCTAGTCTACGTCCCTTTTCACCTGTGCTGTCCAGTTGCATATCCCAAGTGGTGGACATGACCCAGTTGTCAGATTGGGACACTGATGTCTGACCCCACTGATCGTCCCCTGACGGTGAAGTTTTACCCCATTCTGTCAGGGTTTTCCCATTCTGGGCCACTGGAGCCAAGTCGTCACCGTATGAGCTCCTTCTAACAGATTCCTCGCCAGAGGGGTGAAAAACGCCCTGATTCAAACCTGAGCAAAGTTACAGTTGAATACAGTTTCAGTGTCTTAAACAGAAAGTGATGAGTAGTGACATTTTCTCTTAACTGACAAACAAGAATTCAGGAAGTTTCATCTGATTAGTACGTTTTACAAGAGAAGGCTAAGCTCCTGAAAAATAATCAGTGAATCACTTTGTGGAGAAAAAAAAACCCTATCAGCAATCACAGCTTTGAGAGACTACTTTTATTCTATGTGGCCCTAAAAGTTTTATGTTGTTTTTTCAATGTATTCTTTTACATGTGCTTGTATATACACGGTGTCTGGATTGTGCCATTCATACATTATACTAACCCTCTAATCCAGGCAGCGTCACAACTGGGCAACTGCCAATAGGCTTATGGCATGTCAGTTGGTTTCAGTAACTTGAGTGAGTTTGTACCACTACAGTACGATGTCAACTATAGCTAGACTTGAATAATTGATAGATTTTGTAGCTCTCTGACAGACAGTTCAGTTCAATTAGGCTATGTACCATTAAAGGAACACCAAATATCAAACTATACAAAGGGACAGTTCACCCCAAAATAAAAAAATACGCATTTTTCTTCTTACCTGTAGTGCTGTTTATCAGTCTAGATTGCTTTGGTGTGAGTTGCAGAGTGTTGGAGATATCAGCTGTAGAGATGTCTGCCTTCTCTCCAATATAATGGAACTAGATGCTATATATGTGCTATATAAATAAACTTGATTTGATTGATTTGATTTGATCAGTTGGAGACCCCTCAGTAGACTGAGATTCTTCAAGTCAAGCAGATGTTTTGTTTTTGTTTCCTCGCTATCACACTATTTTACGGTAAAGTAGCTGGACCCAGACCCAGGGTGAGTCTTGGTGAGAGGAAGGCAGCTGCCCAGAGGAAGAGAGGCTTTAACAGACGGGCTTCGAGATAACATTTTCTTCTTCCTTCTGCTTAGAAATAATAAAGTAAACATGCAGTCTCTATGTTAACTAACATAGCTAACTTGGCTTGTTTACCATTTTACATTAATGTCACTGTCACCCTGAACGTCCCTGCAAACCATGTTTAAACTCTCAAACTCTATAGAGGAAAAAAAAGACAGAATAGTTGAATATTTGTACTGCACAGGCCAACTTGAGTCAGGTACAGAATGTAGTTCCTACATGAAACTGCTCACAACAAGGTCTGTGGATTATCTTGCGCAACCAGGTCATGATTTCTGGAAAGAGACATTGATGTTGAGTTTTTCAAATGTCTTTTTTGGGCGCTTTGAGCACCACAAGCTGAGTGCCATCTAGTTCCATTATACTGGAGAGAAGGCAGACATCTCTACAGCTGATATCTCTAACACTCTGCAACTCACACCAAAACAATCTAGACTGATAAACAGTACTACAGGTAAGAGGAAAGATATGTATTTCTGATTTTGTGGTGAACTGTCCCTTTAATATTTACTGTATTTTGGTCAAGACCAACCCTGAACTGAATCTTAATTGATCTGAAACTATTTTGATAATCAGTTACGCTAAAATTCTAATGTCTCTCTCTGTTGAATATGTTAAATATGTCTCCTGTGGCTCTGTGAGACTGTGGTTAATTAATTTTAAAAGTTTCTGTACCTTTATAATTGTTAGCTGTAGCCCTGTTTCAGAGAGAAGCCTACTTAGACCCTGCGTTAAATCACTCCTGAAAGGTCGATTTATCTTAACGTAACAACTTTCAGGTTAGTGGAATGGTATTTCCTCCAATTTAATATATTTAATTGTCATATTTTAATATTGTAAGACCACACTCACCCACTCTACCAGCAGCTACATCAACACTGAATCACATGAGGAAGAAAACTGCACTGATCGTAACATAAAAACTGCCTCAGTCAGTGATGTCACTTTGAGCTCAACAGCTGATGTCACAGGCTAAACACACATACTTTGACGTCACTTCCTGTGATGTGCTCTGTGTGCAGCAGCATTTTAGCACCCTGTGATTCAGTGTGTTTTGTTTTTTTAATTCTGGGGGTCTCGAGTCTTACCCTGCTCTCTCTCGTGTGCGGCTGAGTTAACCCATTCCTCTCCAGGACCCATGCTGCCCCAGTCCACCACTGCGTCACTCAGAACATCAGAGTACAACTCTGCAGCAGAGCAAGGCAGCAGGGCGAGAGGAGACAAGAAGACTGGTTATATACTGCACACATGCACAAACACACACACACAAACACACACGTCACCCCTCTCCAGGGTCCATCCCGGCCCTGTCAGTAACTTGATAACAGCGAGGTCTGTTTTGTTAGAAGCGCATTATCGGAGTCTGCATTTGCACAGGAACAGGAAGTCTGACTTCTGACCCTCTGTGGCACAGATATGAACTTCTCCGAGCTGTTTAAACAGGATTTAGCTGATTCTTACTATTAAAAAAAAAAATCCCTGGAGCAAATCTGTGCCACTCAGAGATAACAATGAGATCTTTTGTAACAATTAAGCAAGAATATCCAAAGTTATTGAGCAACACAAGTTCCCTGGTTGCTGAAGAAATCTCATTACACCATACCCAGGCAGTCCAAGAGGAAGCAGCCCGGCGTAAGGCCAGTTCTGTTTCACTAACAGTGATTTCCTCCTGGTTCTTCAGTTTTACTTCTGCGTTGAGGCTCATAAACCGCTCTTATGAGAAAGTAAAGGTCACAGATTTCAGTATAAAACAAACACACTAAAGGTGCCATATGATATAATCAAAGTACTGCATTAAATTTATATTATAGTGATTTAAAGAAAAGCTTTTAGACTCAATGTTTTCAGGGCTCTCTCCTTCCATCACATCTTGAAGGTCACATTTAGCTGCGTTTTAAGGTTGTGCTGAGCAGTTTGAAGCTTCTTTCATATCTATACCTCGTCAGATTGCATGGAAACAAACAAAGACGTTGGCCTGCCGGGAACGTGGCATGTTTAGTGACATATTTCATTAAAAAGACATATGAATGTGTGAATGAGTCATGTGCCTCTACTTTCATATTAAAATATTAATGACAACCTGACTGTATATAATGTATAACCACAATTTAGCAGAGTAACATTACTGAGATTAACAATGTGCTAAAACTAGATAAAAAAGCTCTTTATTTATCAATTATACAAACTCACTTGACAATCAACAGGTAACTGAATTGCAGGAAATAGCCTGTTAGCCAGTTAGCAGCCTCTTAGCTAAGCTAGCACACGGTCATACTGTCATCCAAAATCCATCGCAAAAGTTAAATTTTTTAAACGTACTCGAGGCAATTCTGGAATGGCTTATTACAGAGGGGGGGAGTTTCACTGGCATGTCAGATATCATGGAGATTCTTATAGGAATGAGTGGACCGGGGTATTTAGAATCCAGAGGCCATGATTTTCAATACTATCAAAAATACAGATGCTACTTTTTCTATTAAACTGATACAGAGATGCTGTACTGAGGAGATGTAGTGCACAGCACATGCCACCAGAGGTCAGCGTCTACTGGTGGAACAGGAAACTGAGCTGAGAAAGACGGCGACCTCGAATGGGGGGGGGGTAACGTTACAGGACTAGTAAAAAAGAAAAATACCTTTGCCCCTGTTTGATTGTTTGTATTGCTAAATGTACCTTTATCTTGAAATGACTTCTTCCAGCTACCAAGGCAGTTTATAACCATACAACAATTATTCATTAGAGAAAGTTAATTTAAAAAAAAAAAAAGACTAGCACATTTAATCCAATAAATCATTTTGTTTAAGGATTTTTTTAGGTTGCTGACATCATAAAATATGACAGCAGACATTCAAAGCCTTATTTGAAACACCATCGAAATAAATTATCAATATTATAAATACAAGTTAAGCTTTCGGTAGCCTACTTCAATAATATAATCAGTTACTTTTTGAGTCCACTACATACGTTTTGCTGCAAAAAAAGACTTAAGTGAGATGAGCAGACTTTATCTTCAAAACTTTATCTTATTAGATAAAACAGATGGTGACAAATTTGTCCTTTAGGGACATAATATACAATTGAGAATGCGTAATAAATTATAATATATTTTATCACAATACTCAGCATATCGCAACACATTTAAAATCGCAAAAATATCGTATCGTGGAGCCTCTGGTGACTCTGTATACTGCATTTAGTGAAACACTTCATATGATAAAGCAGAATGTTAGCAGGTGATAACACTGATAAGGTGACTCTCATTAGGCCAATCTGATCTGTTTCATATTTAATATAAAACCAATGAAATATCTGACACATACTCATTTTAAGCCTCCACTTCTTTACTCTCTCTTCCTGTGTCTCTCTCCCCCCTTACTGCTGTTTGGGGTGAAATACCTTCAGTCACAAGACTCCCATTTAGTCCACTGGTCATGTGGCTATGTTAAATCAGAGGCCTTGGGATGGTCATATGGCTGCAAATCAATTGAAGCTAAACTGGACGCCGAGCTGCCCTCACTGTGGCCAAACAGCGACACTGTTAACACTGTGTATGAACATGTTTCAGTCCGTGTTTTAGACCTTATGGTTTAAATACTCATTTAAAACAACAAATATGTAGATTGTAAAGTCTTGACGTGTTTTTAGAAGCACATATTTCCAGTTTTACAGAACATTAAAAGCTTTTTCTCTGCTCCAACTCTAGACTCAAAGCCCTGCTGACTCCCATTAGCCACAGGTACACACTCAGACCTGGAATGCTGTTAACTACCTGCATAAACAAACACTACCTTTACCACACTCATGGATATGGGAGTAATCGCCCTACTTGATAAGTCTGTTTCTCATTCAGCCTCTTTACACTGGCTCCCAGAGTGTTTTAGAACACATTTAAGATTTTACTGATTACTTTTAAGGCTCTTCTTGGTCTCTCTCCCAGCTATATCTCTGACCTCTTAGTGCCATATGTGCCAGGATGTACTTTGAGGTCCTTGGACAGCAGAGGTCTGTTGTGTGCTCCAGGGGGATGGCCAAGCAAAGCACCCCGGACGTCCCTCTCCCCAGCAATGCTTTCCAGCTCCTCCTGGGGGACCTCAAGGTGTTCCCAGGTCAGATGAGATATGTAATCCCTCCAGTGTGTTCTGGGTCTGCCCCGGGGCCTCCTACCAGTGGGACGTGCCTGGAACACCTCCAGCAGAAGGCGCCCAGGAGGATCCTGATCAGATGCCTGAATCAACTCAACTGACCTCTTTTTCGACGTGAAGGAGTAGTGGCTCTACTCCGAGCTCCCTCTGGATGTCCGAGCTCCTCACCCTATCTCTAATGTGGAATCTGACAAGCACCTCACCAGAAATGTAACTACACGTGGCGGCGACGCAGACCTCCTGGCTGTTTCTGTAAGCTGAAACCATTTCCCTCAGTGGAAACAAAGCTTTTATTTACTTTAATTTCACAGATAAGAAACAATAAATTATGAAGACAATAAAGTCTCCACAAAATAGCATTTTAAGTCTTGTGTGTGATTTATCCTGGCTTCATATGAGCAGAGGAAATCTCTGTTCGTCGCTAGGCTAATTTATACAATGTAAAATGCCATAGGCTTGTGCTAATAACGTTAGCATGTTGTATTTGTTTGGAAAACATGTTTAGTATAAGACAGTTGTTTTGTCAGTGAACCTTGTGAGTTGTAATGGAGCTGAATTTTGTAACGTTACCTTTGTTAAATGTTGTTGTTGTCCCTGGCTTCATATGAGAAGAGGAAAAGTTCGCTAGCTGCTAGGCTAGTTTATACAATGTAAAATGCCATAGGCTTGTGCTAATAACGTTAGCATGTTGTATTTGTGGGGAAAATGTGTCCAGATAAAGACAAGTGTTTGTCTGTGAATGCTGCGAGTTATAGTGAAGCTGATTTGTGTACTTGTACTTGAAAATGTCTCTATTAAGTCATGTTTAATGTGTGTTTTGAATCAACTAAACTTTACAGCACTTCACAGAAAACTTCGCCACCAACTAGTGTTACGGAGGTGTAACTGCAGAGTGACACAGACACACCACCGCACAAGTATAAATGCTCACAATGGCGTAGGCCATGGCGTAGGGTCTGCCGCAAAACTATTAATTCCACTTTTGGCTGAGCCCAGACACCCCACAGAGGAAACTCATTTCGGCCGCTTGTATCCGCAACCTCATTCTTTTGGTCACTACCCAGAGCTCATGACCATAGGTGAGGGTTGGGACGTAGATGGACCAGGTAAATCTAAAGCTCCGCCTTCGAGATCAGTTCCCTCTTCACCATGACGGTTCATGGTCAGTATGTTTTAATTTGAGTGATATTTTGAAGGTGTCAGGCCCCGCCCCCTGACACTTTGGGCCCCTTGGCCTGTGCCAGTTAGGCCAGTTCAGTCATCCATGCATGATCCTGACAATAAAATAACTCCAATTTTTTACCCTTTCTAAATACAAACATAAACATTAATTTTAGGGCACAAAAGAAAACTGGTGTCTTGCTGATGTTCTGCAAACAACAGAAATACTCCAGCATTAGAGCACCAGAGAGTCTGAGACAGGAAACAGGCCAGTGTCCGTGATGTCTTGGAAGACCAGTAACAGAAACCAGCAGCACACTGGCCTCCTGTACAGTATCTGTGTATGCCTGAGGCTTCTGGATGTTTATTTATTTGTTTATTTGCTTCCTGAATCAGCTGCTCTGAAGGCATCATCAGCCAACAGAGCAGCATCTGAGCGACACATTTATAGAGACACTGAGCTGAGACATGCCGGTGTCAACAGTCGGTTATAATTAAAGAGCACGTGCAGAGTGAGGCTACACATTTTCGCTCCAAAACTGTCACTTCAGATTTTTGGACTTTTCCAGCACTACAGTATCTGCTTTCCCTCAGCCTCAGACAGTGACGTATGCAGCGTCATGATCAGATCAACAGCAAACACCAAAGTAACGCAGCGGCTGAGTCTCTGGGAAATAAAAAGTTGTCTCCATGATGGACGCGCGCGGACTCACCTTGTTGTCTGGTCTCCATCAGCGACACACAGGTGACACACAGGTGAGCTCCCCAAATGAACCTCCAGAGACACGGCAGGACGGGACACGGCAGCACGCGCTAGCACCGACCGGCCGTTAGGTCACTGTGTGTTTCCTACTCCGGTTTCCTTGGATGTCACGCGCCGGGCCAGCTCTCAGGCGGAGCTTGGAGCGCGAGCCAATCAAAGGGCGCGCGCGGTTGTAATTTGCTTAATTCACCCACATAATTTATTACAATACATTTTAAATAAATATGTTTTAAGGAACACTGGTTACGCTGTTAAAATGAATCTCAAAGATGTTGTTGTTTATTTTGTTAAACTTTATATAAATCTGATGATCCTGTTAAGTCTGTTTCATATTACACAGATCTAAATCTGCCACATCATCCCCTGCTCAAGAGGGGTTTGTTTTGTTTTGTTTTGTTTGGTTTTTTATAGATTTTTTTTAAAATTTTATTTTAATGCAGTCTCTGGCTAATAATAATTATTTGGTGATTGATACATAATTTTAAAATGCTATTTTTTTTTATTTTAGTCTGTCACTTTTTGACAATATGTGGAATCCAGGATGCCTGACTGTGTACAATTTACTTCTTAAAAAAAACAGCTGAACATTTGATATGATACTTGAAGTATAATTTTTTTTTCTCAATAAAGCTGGTTTAAAAAACATTTTTTTTACTGGGAACTGTAGACACAACAACATGCTACATAATGATAGTAATAGAATATATTAATAATTATTATGTGTTTGTTAGCGCAGAAGTAAGTATTCAGAGCCTTTAAATAGAAGTAGCAATATTTTATGTGTACCTACTCACATGGCAATGTCCTGGATCGAAAGCTTAATAAAAAAAAGAAAAAAAATATATACATAAATGTTATTTTATTTTATATATAAATAAATATATATTTTCTAAATGGTCTGTCATTGCCCTGATATCTACATGTGCTGTGATATTGACAGCATTTATTGATTCATATATACTTGCAAGTTGTGTCAAGAATAAAATGATGAATATATATATATATATATATATAGAGAGAGAGAGAGAGAGAGAGAGAGAGAGAGAGAGAGATTTTTTTATTTTCAGAATTTTATTCTTGCCACAACTTGCAAGTATATATGAATCAATAAATGCTGTCATATATATATATATATATATATATATATATATATATATACATATATATGTGTGTATAATAAAATAACATTTTTGTATCTATGTTCTTTCTTTTTTTTTTTTAAATTCAATATATTTTTTTTATATTTTTTAATTTTACTTAAATCTACAAAATTCCCCCTAAAACTGGGGAAGAAGTTTCCCCTGAAATGTATTGGAGTATAAAATAGCAAAAAATAAAAATATTCAAGTAAAGTACCTCAAAATCTTTTTTTATATAAAATGTTTCCTTTTAAACCTCTTATACAATGTCTTTCTTTGTATTGTGGCGTTCAGCTCTTAATATAAACAACTACTACTACTCCCAATACTACCACCACCAATAATAATAATAATAATAATAATAATAATAACAATAATGAGAATAATAATAATATTAATTATAAAGGGATTCACAATTTAAAAATGCTAAAAAAAAATAAATCTGTATTATTTCTATTTATTTGCAATTTATTAATTGCTTGTTTTTAACATTAGTAATCTGCCATATAATCTCAATACTGTACTATTCTTTGTCACTTTGCATGTAACTTTGTATTTGAATTACCAATAAAAAATATTCAAGCCTCCAGGGATCTGCCTCCTGCAGCTCATGTCTGACCCCTGCTGACGTAAAGCTGCAATCACAACAGGGAGACGTTCATACAGTTTGTAAAGCAGACTGTCAGTGGCTCCTAAAGATTAGATAAATCAAACATTAACGAACCTGTCAACAGAAAATATAACACATCAATATCAAATAAAACAGTGGAACCAGAACATGTTGGCATTTGACCCAGTTTAGTTTATTCTTCATCAGATCCTCAGATGAAAACAGAGTTTGTGCCTGGCTAAGAGGGCGACCATCATATCAGCAGACGTTATAACGCTGGCAGCAGGTGGAAGAATCTGTTTTAGTGCAAACAAGGAGGACAGTCATCAAGTTTAAGACATTTCTCTGGTTAGAAATACTCTTAAAAACAAAGTGGTGCACGCACATTAAACGCTGCCAAAGTTTGCATCCTGATGTTACTGATGATACACCGCTGACAGCAAAACAAATACTCACAGGCCTCCTGAGTTTAAATTAACCTATAATAATATATTGTCACTATAACTACGCATTTATTTGTCGAGACTGAGACACCCTCTAGATATCATCACTTCTGTCACTTTTTCAGTCGCTGTGCTGCTGCTGCTTCCTCGCTTTAATCCACCGACACCAGAGAGTGAGGTTTATATGGGCCAAAATAAAGTGACAGTTTAACTTGTGCAAAACCATAAATAGTATTTGGGACGTAGCTGACACCCTGTATGTGATCACCTGTACAATGTTATAGGTTTGGTTTAATCTTTAGATATTTAAAACACATTCTTAATTGAGGGCCTGATTGCTCTGCACATTGGCCTGTGTGTTGGGGAACTGATCCATATATATATATATATATATATATATATTTAATGGTGGTTTCTACATGTTCCTATTGCATTACGCTTTGCTTTCAATGTTCGAACACATAACTTGCAGCCATGATAGATTTAAACCCCTGTTTCTAATCTTTGGAGTCACACAGGGGCCCTGAACCACATGTTGGCAAACCCTGATCTAAAATGGCTGTGAAGGCACTATTGCATATGTACGCCAATATCACCGGGACTGTGACACAAACAAAAAGGTTGGGGGTATCAGCCAGCCGACACGCCCCAGCACAGGAACATCATTGGCCAAAATAACTCATGTAACTGAATGAACTGATGTACAGTGATTTCTTTTTTTGCTTGTTAAGCTTTACCCCAACAGCTGTTTAGTCTTTACAGAAATGTGCTGAAGACAGTAACATGAGAACAAAACAAAGCTATGATGGCATCTCCACAGTGCATCTTAACTGTGAATCAGTGAATTAACACACTTCTATAAAGGCGAAATAAATCAAATGAAGGGCTGCCCTGCTCATTATTCATTTACATTACATTATTATTATCCTGTAGCTGAGCAGGTAGAACAAATTCATATTCAAAATGAGTCTGACAGCAAAATAGTTAAATAAATCTGACTTTAAACCCGTGCCCCAAAGAAGGTACTTCGTTTTTTTGACCAAATGTTTACTTACTAAATTATGCAAATGATTATTCAATTATTAAAGATGCCATTTTATGCTTATTTTTGACAATAAGGTGATCAATGGACTAATTAATTCAGTGGTGGTAAAGTGCAGGGGAACGTTTCTGGTTACAAGCCATGGAAATAGTGACAAATGTGCCCAAAGAAAATTAAAATAATCATAAGTACAAACGTCCGTCACACGCTGTCAGTCATGTTTCATTCAAACACACAAAAAATGCAGCATTAAACATGTCAGTGTAGAACTAGCTGAGCAGTTAGGTACGTATATAATGCAGGTGAGCAGCTCTTAAAGGAATACCTCACTCCCCAAATGACCATCTGTATATCAATCAAAAACTAGGGCTGCCCCGACCAGTAGTCATCATTCAGGGCCATTAGTCGACTAGTCGCCCACATGTTTACGATATTAATTTAATGATTAAATGGTATATTTTGGTGGTTTGAGTTGAAGGTGTGAGAAAGAATAGTCTCAGTAACATTGTTAACACTGTGCTACATTACAGAGAAATACAAACCGTACTAATGAACCTTCATTAATATAGGCCTATATTTTATCTACAAGTGCACGTCACACACTGAGCGAGCCGCCTGTTAATGACACTGTGGGCTAATGGGCATGTAGCTACTTCCATGTTTCACATGATACGTCATGTTTGTAGTGGACCAATGAAGGTGAGTTAACCCTTTAAAACACCAAAGTCACACAGTAACACAAACAAACTATCTAATGAAGGCAGAGGTAGACCAGCAGCTCCTGTGTTCAGTGAGGTAAAATCACTGTTTTTGTCAATGGAGTCTGGCTCTGAAGAGAGCATAGATAACTTTCACTTTTAGTTCAGTTCCCTGTCGGCAAGGGACATCAGTTTGGGAAGTACTGAGCATACAACTGCATAAATGAGACTTGTTTTCTATTGCATGTGTTGTAAAGGAATGTTTTGATAAAGTTTTGCCCTTTAGTTACTCAAGAATTTTCTGATTTTGGATTCTTAGTTCACTCGAGGCATGTGAGATAAAGTTTTCCTCACAAATTCAACGTCGCACAAGGTGAGTAACTGATATACAAATGGTCATTTGGAGGGGTATATTTAACATTTCTTTAAGTAGACAGTTTGAATGTTTTTGTTTGGCGCCTACACATTTAATTTCCCAGTGCTGTCTGACTCACACATATTTCCTTGTTGGACTATTTTAGTCCCCTGACCCCTAAGCGGCTTTCACAAAACAGCCGAGTCATGCTCTGAAGCACAGACTGTGTTTGCATCACTGAGATATTTGGATCTCTTTTGACACTACAATGTTTTGACTTCCTGGAATTTAATATGTTTGCTAAGCAGCTCTGGGCAAATGTATCAGGAAGCATTTTAACTCTGTGATTTCTGTGGCACAGCTCGTGTGGATGCAGCGCTCTGGGTACAGTGAACAGAAAACAAACTCCCTGAGAGTGGATTCAAACCCAGAGTCAGGACCTCCTGAAAGCAGTATGTGTAGCAATATATAGTTGGTGCCCTTTAGGAACCTTGTATGTACAGTTTCACTGTACTTGACAGTCAGTGTTTAAATCCCAGATGTAGAAAACGTGTCAGATCCCTGGGATAAAGACAAGCTAATGATGTCCAACATGCATGAACATCAACCCTGCTTTTCCTTCATGCCTTAAATCCTGGTTTCACTGATCCAGTGATGAAACGTGCTGTAACACTCAGGATATATCCCTCTGGTAAACACTACAAATTTCATTATGCAACGATCTCCTCTGTTTCCAATGGAGGCCTCGGCTTTTATCATCCCACATCCTTTTCCTCGCTGTAGCATCTCTTATGTGCAGATACATTGTGCTTGTCCTCGTCTTTGTTTTCTTTAAAACGTCTTCACAAACGTCTCACGATGGAGCGAAAACAGGAAAAAAAAGATCACTCAGTGAAGGGGTGGGCTAGACACACACAAAAACAATATCTGAGTGATGTGGAAACAACTTGTACTTGACCGCAGCTCGCACCGCAGGCAGCGCTGTGTTATTCTCACGTATCAGAGGCTCCGAAGCACCTCGTCTCAACAGCCGCCACAGCTCCGGTGGATGTGCACTCATTTTCAAAACTAGGGCCTGACAGCAGGGAGGAGAGGATAGAGGGATAAGTGAAGGACAGCGAGCTGGCTGCTGCCAGGTGATGACCTTTAAAGCTCTTGAAAATCTCCTGTTCCCTGGCAGCACGCCGAGAGTGTGTGCTTTCTTGCAGTGTGTGCCAGTGTGAATGAGTTAAGTACGTGCATGTCACTATCCAAACTCTCAATGCAGACAGACGTCCTCTTACCACTGCAAATGTCAGACGCAAAAACCAAACTCTGTGCATCAATTATTAAAACCTGGTCACCTAACAATTAAAGGAACAGTGTGTAGGATTTAGTGGCATCTAGAGGTGAGGACTGCAGACTCCCAGTTAGGATTCCTTCAGTGTTCATTGTTCAGGAGGTTTTTACCGGGAGCCGAATTATCCACAGAGGTCTCTTCCTCTCTTAAACAAACGAACCAGGTGATTTAAACCTGTAAAAACACTCATTGCAGCAGTTTCACGCTACAAATGAGTGTTTTTCTGATGCTGTTCGGCTCATTGCAGATGTGCTGCTCGCCCAGCATCTGCTATTGTGTACTCATCTTTTTTCTATGATAACTTAAGACTCAGACATTCAGGAGGTTTTCACCACGAGCCGAATTATCCACAGAGGTCTCTTCCTCTCCAAAACAAACAGACCAGGTGATTTAAACCAGTAAAAACACTGAGTAAAGCGGTTTCATGGTACGGGTGAACATTTTGCTGATGCTGTTCGCTAGCCCAGCATCTTCTGATGTGTGCTCTCCTTTTTTCTACGATAACTTAAGACCCAGACGTTTAGGAGATTATTATCAGGAGCTGAATTATCCGCAGAGGTCTCCTCCTCTCCAAAACAAACAGACTTGGCTTGTTAACTACGACAGCCGACACGAAAAAATGATTGGCCCTATCTAGAGCCAGTGTTTGGTTTGTCTGTTCTTGGCTACTGTAGAAACATGGCGGTGCAACATGGCTGCCTGCAAAGATGAGGACCCGCTCCCTGTGTAGATATAAAGGGCTAATTCTTAGGGAAGACGACATGACAATAATAATTTTCAGGTGTTTATACACCAGAGAAATAATTTATTACTGCCAATATATCTCTGTAAATCCTACACACTGGACCTTTAACATCCAAATTTATTCCACACATCCAGTGCACAGCAGCCTGAGGATAACCTTTTCACTCATACTTTAAAATAAAAACCCTAACACCCTGTTCAGCTCTGAAGCAAACCACCACCCCGGCTACATTGTCATGAAGTACAATCTTAAATACTTTACCCTGTTTTGCAACAGGTACCATTTACAGCACATTCAGTCATTTTAATTCTAAGCAGCTTTCAACTATCTAATGCATATTCCTACAATCTCACAGAGCCTCTTTCTTTATGCAGACTCCACTACACCCTGACAGCATCACCACCCAAAAGCTCCGCAACAGGCAACCCCTAAAAAAACAATAACAAGAAAACTAACAAAGGGGACAGGGTCAACCGTCTGTCCTGCCACATTCAGCGTTTTGTTTTGGCACAATTGCCGCACAGCAGCTTTTTTTTTTTTTTTTTTTTTGATGATGCAGATACTGGCATACAGTGTGTGGGCACAGCAGAGACGACCTGCCAGGCAGGGAGGGTGTGTGAGCCACCATCCAACCAGGCGGAGAGGAGGGACTGAATGAAAGTGAGGGGCAGACAGAAGGAGGAGTTGATGGAGAACAGGAAACAATGAAGGCTCGCTGAAATTCCACTTTCTGATATTTCATTTAGGGGCTGAACGTTTGCAAACAGGACCCCTTTTTTATAAAGTGGGTGTGGCCTTTGTGTCACTCTCAGGGTGCAGACACATGGCCTAACTTTTAAACTTCTTGCAAAACCTTGAGATCACTCAAAGTCAAGGTCATCCAGGTCACAGAACAGTCGACTATCGTCCTTCCATCCCTCCAAGTGAAGACCTCTCATATTACTTTCAACACAGTGTGCTTATCAAAGACTCCGAATCACATTTGGAATTTTTAATATCCAATAAAAACTGAGCTCCCACCAGCAGAAGATGAACAAATTCAGTGTCCAGTTTTGCTGCATCTGTGAGAGCTCATTTTCCCATCATGGCTTGGTCCTAAATTCCATCTCGCACTGTTGACGAATGACTGAGGCTTTTGCAAAGTTCAATAAGGAAGGTATTATTTCCTCACATGTATCTGTTTCATATCTGTGAGCTCCTCCACCCATTTCCCAGAAGCCAGTGTTCATAGTTTCCAGCATCCAACTCTGTCAAACATTTAAACCCTTCCATCTGCACAAAAGTTTGTCATCATATCAACCAACCAACGGGCTGCAAGCTCACTATTTTAACACGTTCTCACAAGTGCGGGTGTAAACACAACTGCTTCTGTCCGTTACGTGCGTTTAGATTTGTTCTCCTGAGAGACAGCTGTTGTTAAATGTGTGACAGAAGCGTGAAAAGCTTGCAAATGGACACTGCTTAAACATCCTATAACGTGTCATGGACGCTTACTACTGCGCTGTGATACTGTTGGCAGGTGAAGTTCAGCAGAAAGAAAATGTCTTTTTTGGTGCTTTGAGCACCACAAGCTGAGTGCCATCTAGTTTTATTATATTGGAGAGAAGGCAGACATCTCTACGGCTGATATCTCCAACACTCTGCAACTCACACCAAAACAATCTAGACTGATAAACAGCACTACAGGTAAGAGGAAAATATGTATTTTGGATTTTGCTATGAGCTGTTCCTTTAAGGGGATTCCAACACAGAAGTCCATTCAAATTATTATTTTTTGTTCTTTCTCTACTTGAATATCCAGCATTCATATTCCATCAGTGCTCCACTGAGACACTAATACAATTCTCCAGGCCTTACTTAATTTCTTGATGAACTTTCTTCCAACTGAAAGGTCTCACTGATTGCCATTGTTAATTTCGTAATGTTCCCCTCAGACATTTGCGGTGACTCAGGCTGGCGTTTTCATCCCTGAGGAGATGTGGGCGTCGTCTTTCAAGCTGCGTGTGTGTGGTCTAGACGAGGTGCAGGGCAGGTTTCAGATCCAGCGTCCGGAGCCCTGCGTGCGCTGCTTCTTCCTCCTCTTACACACGTAGTAGACCGGGAAAACTACGAAACCTGAAGACAGGAGATGAAGAGGGGGAGAGAAGAGAGATGGATTAAAGCAAACTATACTTGTTTCTAATGATACTAATTTCCATTATCTATTCATGATTGTACAATGTAAATCTTAAATTATCCATTAGTGTTAAGCTCTAATGAGTTTTCTGGATGATTTGATTAGATTATTCCGTGTTTTAACGCACTGCCTACAGATTTGGCATATATGAAATGAAGTGAGCTGAAAAAGAGAGCAGCAGCAGCAGCAGCAGCAGCAGCATAACACTGATTCTAATAACAGTGAAAATAAATGTGAATCTGCCATCACGGCATGTTAGCCCGCAGCGGATCATCTGTCAGACGCACAGACACGGGAAAGAGATTAACACTAATTACAGTTCAGCTGAGGCATCAATAGTTCACAGTGCAGTCTGACAGAGTGCTCGCAGAGTGCAGCTGGATGATATTACTAGTAAATGTAGTTCCAGGAAGTCAAAGCCCAGGAAGAGTGATAATCTGGATCCACAGTGATGGCATTTTGAAAACAAGAGGAGTTTACTCGTCTTTGACGCGAGTGCACATCAGTGAGAATGTCATGCATGTTTATATAAAGTGTGTGGCCTTTTTTTTGTTGTTGTTGGCCTGATCGCAGCAAGCGAGTCGGTCCATGAGTGAGTGAGTCACAAAGTGAGGTATAAAACTGGTTGGAGTGAGTGATGACATAAGTTTTGGTGTTTCCCCATTCCCCATGAACAAGCATCATGGATGTATAAAGACAGCGGGACACTTGAAGCAAAAAACTGCTATGACCAAAATGATCAGCACTGCTTCAACATCACTGGGCCCACAGAGCAGGTGCAACTACAAACCTCGAGTTTAGTGCTGCGCTAACTTCAATAGGAATAAATGATTTATTTGCAGTTTTTCTAGACTTCCAAAATGTTATTGGGCTGAAAGGAACAAATTCTAATAGTGAAAATAGTACCTTCCCAGTGGTTATGATGCCCAAAAGCATCCCATAATGGATCCTGACGTTGTAATTCCACTGTTTTTGGCTTCAAAGCCCAGCAAACTTCCCAGGGGGCCTAATAGGAATTGAAAGAGCCTTGGGCACTGACAGCTTGGTATTAGGAGGCAGTAGCTCAGTCCATAGGGGACTTGGCTTGGGAACCAGAGGTTGCCAGTTCTAATCCCCGTACGGACTATACTGGTAGTGGACTGGTATCTGAAGAGGTGCCAGTTCGCCTCCTTGGCACTGCAGAGGTGCCTTTGAGTAAGACCGTGCCGCCCCTCAATGAAGAATAGTAACTCTATTGACTATTACGTGTAACAATGTCGTAACCGGTGCTGCCACTGCTTTGAGGAGAAAGTGGAAATAAAACATCAGAAACCTTAGTAACAACCTGTAACTAGAGTTCGACCAGTTTAACGGTTTGTCTGATTAATCAGCGCCCATAGGACGTTTTACAAGCTATCGTTATCAGTGGAACTTGGCTTCGATAGCAGCCGATAGCTGCGCAGCCTCCATCAGTCACATGATGATCATGGAGTACAGCTCCAGAGAAAGCAGCTCCCTCTGTTGTATCTCTGTGTATTGTTCTTCATGTATGTACCTGAATATTTGAGCAGTGGGGCAAAGTGTGACTAAGTGAATGCCGCCACTTCCTGTTTCAAGTCTGTTTCATACTCGGTCCAGCCATATACTTAGTTTGACCTAGTTTTGTTGCCGAGACAGGGCACCTGCTTTGCTGTGAGGGAGAAAATATTTGTAATATAGTCGAGCCATTTAGCTGCTATCTGTTTACTGCTCGCTCTGGAGTGTGCTCATGTGTGTAATTATGTTACCTATCACCAGTGCGAGAGATCCGAGCACCATGACCAGCAAAATGACCACTGGAGCTATCAGCACCTTCGTGGCTGCAGAGAAAACCAGAGAGAGACAGAGACAGAGAGACAGAGAGGAGCAGGACAATGATCATTAATAATGACTAAATGTTCCTTTCAGATGGAATAGAAATTGCATAATTTAAAATTAATGTGCAACGCTACAAAAAAATTCAAGATGTTTGGCCATCAGTGCACCAATTTGGCCGAGGAGGACTCTGAATGCTGAGCAGATTTTTGGGAAAATTGTCCATCCACATTAAGATGTCCCTTATTACATGCAAAATCTGTGCCGCTAACAGTCCATGGCACGAAGACAGCGACGAGAGCTGTGATGGCTAAGTGGTTCTCGTTAAGGGACAAATTAGCTCGCAGTTCAACAGGCACCCCGCTGATATAACTAGCTGTAGCTGTCATGGAGAGCAGAGTCAAACAAATCTATCAGAGTTCAGCTTCCTGGAGGCTTGCTGCCGCATAAATTTGATAACTGTGAATGGATAATTATAACGAATGTAATCTGATATGTGATGCTTTCACACTTCATTATAAAGCCTTTCCTCAGCGCTCTCTGCCAGTACAGAGTTAAATATGGAAGCGTTCGTTGCTGCTGCTATCAAAAGGTTAATTTATGGCCGACACAGATAAGACGTGGCTGGCTGGCCGTCAGGCAAGGCAGCACCAACACATTTTGACTTCAGCTTTTTATCCAGAGCATGACGAGAAAGGAAAGAAAAAACAATTCCACTGCTATTTCTATCAGAGTGCAGCATGGTAACTCTGATTTATTTTGGCTTTTGAGCATTCGGGGGAACGCAGGAAATCACCTACTAAAGCAGAGTAACAGAAAATAAAACAGGCTGAGGGGATGTGGGTACACCAGAAAGTTCAACAACAGTTTATTGCCAAATAACTGACTGAATCTATCAAAGTTGGCATTGGTAAATCAGTGCCTATTAACAGAGGACACAGTAGCTGTCAAACTGGGTAGCTACAGAGTGGGTATGCAGCTGGATTAGTGTTGAACTCAATACTCCTGACCGTATGCTAAGAGAAACAAGTCTGAAGCCACGTCAGCATCTTTGTAAGCTGTACAAAGGCACATTGGTGCTTTAGGCTAAATGCTAATGTTAGCATGCTAACATTCTCACAATGACAATGCTAAGATGCTGCTGTTGAGTAAGTAGTTTACAATGTTACCACTCTTCTTAGCTGTTAGCTGCTATCAGCTACTTTTTAAATCTCCAGTGGTGGCTTGCACGTATAACACATCATTAAAATGTCACACCTTCGGCCAATGATCCCATCTTGGCGGCTGTCACGTATATACAGACATCGTTTTGGAGCTGTTACTACCTCCATACCTGGCTCAGAGGTGACACAACTCTGTCCCCTCATTACACGATCATACCTTTTATTGCAGAACGGCAAGGCACCATAACGATGCAATATTCCTGCCTTTAACAGGCAATGTACAAGAGATGCAAAATGAGAAAGTCATTCGGATTCATCTTCTTGGCACCACTAATGCCTGTGCAAAATTTTACAGCAACTCTTTTAATAATTGCCGAGATATTTCCATTTGGACCTGACGTTGTCATCCTCAAAGCTGCCCCACTTGCATGGCTAAAACATTCTCAACCAACTGAGGTTATAAAGTGTATCACTGTTTAAAGAAAGTAAAAGTACAGATTCAAGACATCCCCCCACCCAAACACACCCCCACTCCCACACCAACTTACCACAGACAGACCCTCTAATTAGCCGTCTCAGATGAGGTTTGTCAGGTAGATAGCGAAACTTGCACCCAAACACGCTGAGGTTGGACGTATGGTCCCCAAAAAACCTGACAACAAAAAATATTAACATCAAAACAGTTCATCACATAGGAAAGGGAGTTAAAGGCCAAACAAGAAAAGAAAGACTCTAACCTTAGGTGTCGGTAGCGCTCTCCACAGCGGTAACAGAAGTTAGTGTTACACTGTGTACATGTCATATGGTCACATCCCTCTGTGCGCTGAATATGGATCTACAGAAGAAGATGAGGCAAGAAACATTAACTTGATAAAAAGCTACAGAAGTTCCTCACTCTCTCAGCTTAAATACGTCATCATGTTCTCTGTCCACACTCAGACTCAGCTCACCTCATTGTAAAATGAGTCTTAGCAGCACTGAAATGCAACACTAGCACAGTTTACTCTCGTTTTCAAACTGGAAACTATAAGCATCTGCTTCAGCTTCTCCTGAGCTGCACTGCAATATGCATGCAGCAGTACACTTAATGGATCTTAGCTATTTGGCTGCTGTAACAGTGAGCACTCTTACTATAAACTGGGCATTAAGTTCAGCTGCTCTCAGCCTCTTTTCCAGCTAAACACAGCATGACACCAATTTGTTGGCGTCACAGTCAAACACGATCCTCTCTCCCTGCTTCCAGAGCACAGATTCAGAGCCATCAGTGCGTTGAACACAGATGGAAAGTGTTTGCTGCTGCGAGCAAACAGTTCCCATATACCGGTAATTAGCTTAATCTATGTCTTGCTTTAGTCATCTCGTGACAGTCAAATTAGATATTGTGTAGACTAACTTGGTCGTAATGAGACCAGGCTCGTTTTATGACTGTGAGGGAGATGCCAGTGAGTCTACCAGATTTGGTTTTGTGCAGGAGCAGAGACATCATTACTTTTTCAATATGCTGGCTGTCAGTGTGTCTCTGTCCTGCTGTTCCACATGCACTTTAACTCTGAGCGTCCATCTACTTCTCCTACAGCTCCCCATCCATCATGTGTCCTTGCTCTCATGCTTCTTAGCCTTCATTGATTTATTCATCTACATTGATTCCACCCTCCATCAGTCAGCCCTCTTTCCATTTACCCACTCCCGTCTCACACGGTGCCCACATTCAGCATTCCTCTGCCCACGCCGCTCACAGCAACTCGTATCCTCACCTTGCACTGTGGACACTTCTGGGCGTTTCTTTGGCCGTGCTCTATGACACTGGCCCAGCTTCGGAGCAGCTTGTCTCCTTTCCTGTAGTCGCGACACTTGACCCCGTTGTGCCATGGCGCGTGGCATTTGAAGCACCACACAAACTGGCAATTGCTACACTGGATCTACAGTAAGGACAGAGGACAGTGAACACATCAGTGAAGCCAACTCTTCCCTAATAAAAGTAGATCCAAAAGTCACTGGAAGTCACCAGATGATGTCATACGCTCATTTGCATTTTGGTGATTCTCAGCATTAAAACGTTGCTCAATTAGATTCAATAGAAATTTAACAGACTCAGCATTTGTGAACACCACTCCATGCGCCTTTATGTGTCTGAACACTGTCTTGTACTGAGACTACATTAAAGGCCTTTGCACACTGAGTCAGTTTTTTTTTCATCCAAAATGAATACGTCCTCATGTTGTGTCAAAACCGTTTGCGATGACAGATAAATCCTACGGATGCGCTGGGACACATCATCAGTGATTTTGCCTGGATTCACGGGGTGTTTTGGGTCTTTCGACAAATCAGACACCTTCGCCCAGGCCACCCGACCAGAGTTGATCAGACTTCGACCTGTGTCCCAGCAGCATTTGGCCACGGACCTGCCCTCTTGATCCACGGCCACCTCGTGGCTTTTTCAGCGGCTTCAGTCGCAGCTTGGATCGCCTTCCTCTTTGCCTCCCCAGTGATGCTTAGCAGTGTGAACGCCTTGCAGAGGCTCACAGCGAGTTCGCCAGCCTGGCCCCCTGCACTGCTCCACAAGCTCCTGGTACTTGGCGAGCTTCCTCTCCTTGGCCTCTTCCGTACGCTCTTCAGTGCACTGTGAGCTCCAGCATAATCAGCTGCTTGGTGGAGTCTGAGTCAATGATTATGTCTGGACGAAGCCGTGTTGGTGTTTTCCTGGCTGGGAACTTCAGCTGATCCACTTCCTGTTTCTGCACATTGAGTCCAAAACTTTTGTCCGTCATTTAAATTTTGAGAACAGGTTTGATTTTCTGCGTTAATCACACCTGTCAGAGCCTTTAGAGACGTTTGAGATGTCAGTGAAGAAAGTATGGCAGCAGGACACAGCTGCGACAAGACAGAGGAACTGGGTGCACAGAAGCATTTCATAACTCAGACAGCTCACTTTCAACAGGTCAGATAGTAATATAGTAATATTCAGGTGGATGATGATGAAGAGGAGGAGGATGTGGACCTCACGCAGACTGTGGAGGACAGCTCCGCCCCGTCATTTAGCTGTGGTGCCAAGTAAAAGACAGGGAGGGAGTGGTGACAGCCGGATAGGTAACTCCAGTGGAGAGAGGCAAAGGAGGAAATGTGTCTTTTCATTTTGTCACGTATTGCGAATTTTCAAAGAGAGCAATAAAACGCATCAGAATCAGTGTGCAAGGTTTCTGTGTGTAATGATTTTTTTCAGATGACGGATTTAAAAAACCACATCCCAATAAAACAGACTCAGTGTGCAAAGGCCTTTACACCGGTGAAATGTAAGAAAATAAAGCTGTTTTTTAATCTTTTTTTTTCACTTCATCAAATACAAACTTTCAAACAGACATCAGTAACTGTGGTATTAGTTCTTTTTCAATACATCTGAGAACACGACTTCCACAAATCCTCTAATAAAAGCAGGTGATCTAAAATAGGAAGTAAAATAATCAAAATAAATGATATAAAAAAGGACAGGCAGTCTTAAAAAGGTGTCTTGTAACAGTGTCTGAGAGAGGATTACTTAAAATACATTATTTTTTAAATTGTTTTTAACCCTTTGAAACCTGAGCAAATTGGCTTGATTTCATTCAGAAACATGGGAATGGAGGCAATGAGCAATGAAATGAAGAAATGACCCCAAAACACTGGCAAGAAATTAGTAAGAAGAGAAAATTAAAAGCAAGAAAATTGGTTAAAAAATAAAGTTAAAAACAAAAAAACAAGAAAATGACCTGTTAAAAATTAAAAAATTATAATAATTCTGAAAAATAATTTTAAAATGTAATAATAATAATTGTAAACATAGATTTTCCCTAGTTTTTTTCTTTTTTCCCTAGTTTTTAAAAAATATGTTTGTTTTTTTTTTGCAATTTGTGGGACATCCCTTACCAAGTTGCTCATTGCCCTTTCCCCCATGTTTTTGAAAAAAATCAGCACCAATTTGCTCAGGGTTCAAAGGTTTAAATATCTGTGAGAGGCGTATGAAAGCAGCACAAGAAAAGTGATGTCGCTCCAGGTCTCAAACAGGTTAAATGCTTTAAAAACACGAGATGTACCTCTGTGTAAATAATAATTTGCCAGCAGAATCAATCTGTTTTCCAAGATATTCAGTGTATCAGTATTTGTGGTCATATTCTCAGTCTCAACATTGCTTAATCAGGTCATGTGATCTGTGATATCAGTACACAAACAAATACGACTGGGACCAAAGAAAATGCAGATAAGCATTCAATATCCAGAAAGTGCACATGATCAGGATAGTCCCACCTCTGCTTCATTTTGAGCCAGGAAAACTCCTGTTTAATTTCTTTAAAATGTAAATATCAGCTATATGTGGAGTATAATTTTCTCACGTATTTCCTTGTGTTTCGTTGTGTCATCTTACCTTGTACTTGTGCTCGGAGCGGCTGGGGTTGTGGCCCTTCAGTGAGGTGAAGTGACTGCACTGGGGGCAGGGTTTGGTGCTGGAGTCCAGCTGACTCAGCTCCAAAAAGTAACGATACTTTGCCACGTCTTCGCTGGCTAAATGGGAAATCACCACTCCCTCCTCCAGGTAGCCGCTGCACTCTGGGATCGGACAGCTGATGTAGGATTTGGCTACTCGCACCTGGGAAACAACAAACATCTGATTTTCAAATTGATTCAAGCACATTAAAGGTTTACAATAACAATATATGTTCAAGTATGTGAAAGTAACATTGAAATGTTTATACTAAACGTGTCTTGCAACATCACCTGCTGTACACTTTGAATCTGTCTGCAGTGGAGTATGAGAACATGTGGACTATATTCACCCAGCTGATGGGAAATGGTTAATAATTTACTCAAGAGGAGAGGGAGTACGAGACAGATGAATGACAGGCTGAAGGAGGCAGTGGACAGAGTGGAAGTTAATGAGTATCAAAGCATACACAAACACACATTAATAAGTTCAGACCAAGTGCTCTGCAGTCAGTTATACTGAGTGGACCTTACCCACACACACACACACACACACGAGTTACAGTGTGGTCACTGAGTCAAACACTAACCTAAACTTCACAGACATTTACAGAGCCACAAAGGAAACAGTCATTTTATACATAAAATATTCAGTTAAGTTAAACCTATTTATCCAAAATGTTGGATAAGGAGTCAAAATAAACGTACAACCTATAGTCCAACACAATACTTCGCCACCTTCAGGGACATTTCATAATGTGCACACAGGATTGAAGTGGTGCTCTCACTTTAGGGTGCACTATTTCATAATCTTACTTTACTCACACTACACAATCTGACATTAAAGGGACAGTTCAGGCCTTTTGTTGTTATATGACGTACATATCCATAGTCAGTGTATTACCTACAGTAAAAGGTGATCGGCTCGCCCTTAGTTTGGAGAAGCAGGCAGGACTACCACCACAGAAGCTACGCCATGTACTGCTGCGGACAGGATCAGCAACAAAACTTATTTAAACCTCCTAAAAAAAGTCCTATCCTAAAAAAATATCAGTATCAGTTTGAGCGTACGCTATATTGAGAATATTTCGAATGGTTTACTTGGCCGTTAGACAGTAATTTCTGATGGGGAACTGAAGCCACTACGTCACTCTCTTCAAGGCCAGGGTCCATTGAGAAAATAGCTAATTTAACATCACTGAACACAGAAGCTTCTGATCTACTGCTGCCTCCATCGGTTAGGTAGTTTATGTTGTTGTGTGACTTTGGTTTTTTAAAGAACAAGTTCAGATTCACCAAAGTCATACAATAACATAAACTACCTAACTGATCAAGGCAGTGGTAGAGTAGCAGCTGCTGTGTTCAGCAAGCTAAAAATACTGTTTTTGTCAATGGAGTCTGGTGGCATTGGCGAAACCATAGATGGGAACTGAAGGCATTAGCTGCTTTCCTGCTGGAAAAGGCTGTCTGCAGCAAAGTAAAGCAGTAAAAATATTATAAATATAGCATACATTTAAACTGTTACTTATTGTTTTAGGTGGCTAAATTAAGTGTTGTTGCTGCCTCCATCCACAGCAGTTCATTGGTTAGCTTCCATGGTAGCTCTCCTGTCTGCTTCTCCAAACTGGGGGCATACTTCATACAACACCACTTCAAACAACCACAACTATCCCTTTAGGTTAACACCTGTTTTCAATAAAAACCTGTGCAATACAAGAGTGTGCATTCACATCTCCTCCAACGTGACCTTGAACACAAGGAGTATCAGACTTCCTTTTCACCATCCTGCTCTCTGTTTCGTCTGTTTCCTCCCAGGGCATCTCTTCTTCTCTTGTTCCCTCTCACTCTCTCTTCCTCATTTCATATATTCTTTCTGTCTCATCCTCCTCCTCCTGACACGCTCAGTCCATCAAAGCCAGTGAGACCAGTTGTACTGACACATGATAAGGCATTTTGTCACTGTGTGTGTGCGTCTGTGAGAGTGTGCGTAAAATGACAGCAGGCAGAGAGCAGGGAACAATAGCATCAGCCTGTGATGGTGTTACACCCAACATCCCCTGCAGCACACACTCACACACACACACACACACACACACACGCCCACTCACACAAACACTAACACAGCCTGTTACATGATTATGAAAATGTATCCTCTGAAGGGCATAAGAGCTGATGTGTTAGTACTGTTGCCACAACACTCACTCTGTGATGACCACTGCCAGACTGGTTGGACAAGTTAGGGACTGCTGCCACTCACACACACACACACGTCACTGAGTGTAGTGTTTTAAAACAGGAACCAATATAAAGCCTAACACATGATTAATGCAGCAAAACAATTACGCTTACAATCACTAAAGGATACGATACAATTTTATTACAAAAATAAACAGCCACATTAATGGTTATACTAGTCTGTATCACAAGTAAGCTGCCCATCAATATGAGTCAGCTGCAAAACTTTGTGGATGCACGATAATATCAGCACCTCATCAGTATCGGTCATTATCGGCTTTAAAATGAAAGCAGGTCGTCCACCAACCGGAAGACTGGCGGTTCGATCCCTGGCTCCTTTAGTCTGCATGTCGAAGTATCCTTGGGCAAAATACTGAACCACAAATTGCTCCCAATCGGTGTGCGAATGGTTACGGAGTGGCAGGTGGCTGCACGTACAGTAGCCTCGGCCACCAGTGTGTGAATGTGTGTTTGAATGTGTGTGTGAATGGGTGAATGTAACGTAGTGTAAAAGCACTCTGAGTGCTCGGAGGACTAGAAAGGCGCTATACAAGTGCAGTCTACTTGTTAAGGAATTAACGGAGCACCATTGGAGGAGGTGTGAGAAGTACAGGATGACACTGGAGACTCAGACTCAGATTTAGATAATGGACCAGTATGGAGACAACTGTCTGCACAGTCAGGTCAGGATAGATATCTAACCTTAGCTAGAACAGAGAGACCATATGTGTCTCCCACTACAGTAGCACCAGCAGCATCAGAAGGCCATGTTAGGGTGAGAGGAGGTTAAAGGAGAGAGGGGAATTCTTCCCCCACACTACTGATCATTTACTTCCAGTCTCTGCTGCTTCAAGTGGGGCAGCACAAATGCAAACTTGATGTAAGTAATGAACCACATGTGGGACATGACAAGTGGTGTCAATGATGAGGTAGTTGAGCTCTTCTGACAGGGCAAACACATCTTAACTACTGGTTTACTCCATCACACAACATGGTGACTACCAAACCAGTGCATTCACTCTCCTGCTGCATCTACTGTATCTGCTGAATCCCCTCCAAGGGTCTTATCTGCGAGCACATACTGTGATCTCTGTGACATAATGTTTACTGTACCCACTGAGGGCTCGCACCAAGCATGTGAGCTAAAAAAGGTTTGCAGTACATTGACTGAAAACTAATCCGCCTCCACAGGATAGTTTACATGACCCTTATCTCATTCTCCGTGTGCTTATCGGAGACTCTGCTTGTCTCTGTGTTTGTGTGATTATTCACGCCTTGTTATCAAAGCAAGATAATTGCAGATAAAAGCAGACTGGATGACTGATAAAAAGCTGTTTTGTCTAAACAGATTAAAGCATATTATAGTAACAGTAGCGAGGACCTGAGATAGTAGCTTCTCCCAAACTGTGGATTATGATCAGAGGATGGTACCAGTTCATGATCAAGGCACTTTAAGACAAATCCATCCTGAAACACTTTAGCTCTGTTAGGGAGCAGTGATTGGCTATGTGCCTTTTATTTCTGAGTACCTTTTTCTATGGCAGCAGGAAGTCAATGTTTTATCCATCTATTATTCAGTTCCTTGATCTATAAGAGTAAATCATCACCAGACTCAGGGAAGAGGAGCTCTTGTTGTGGACACAATATATTTTACACCCCTACTGTGACACATTTTGACTGAGTTAAAGAATTACTTTGCTGAAGTGGTGCTCTTTCCGTGTACACCGAAAACTCACTGCTGGGATGCTCAGGCACATTTTCTGGCATCAACAAGAGGCATTTTGGAGAAGGAAATGAAGGGAACAATGAAGATGAGCCAAAATGAAGGACACGCTTGTGCTTTGTTAAACTGTAACTAGACTAACAATAACACACAGCAGAGTACAAGTAGTGTCTCTGATGATGAAATCGTCCTTCAATAGGTGAGCCTGGGAGAAATTCTGCTGAATGAGAGCAACAGCATACAATTTAAGCTTTTGTCAAACACCCCAATTTTAGTGCAGAGTGTCAGTGACACAGATTAACAAAATAAGGAGACCTGCACGTGTTGGTCTGTGACAATTTAGTGACAATTTCATTAAATGTTGTCTTTAAAGGAATACCTCATCCCCCAAATGATAATTTGTGTATTAATTACTCACCCTGTTTTATATTGAATTCATGATGAAAACTTTGTTTTTCTTACATGCCTCCACTGTGAATTAAGAATCCAAACACCAAGGTAATATTTGATAAGGTCATAGGTGACCGTGATGAACAACAGCATAACTATATCTAAATAATGGGTCAACAAACTCTCACACAACTCCTGCAGTATAATCCAAGTCTCATTTATCCAGTCATATGCTCAATACTTCCCAAACACACATCCTTTTCCAAAACAGAAACTTATCTATGCTCTGTTCAGAGCCAGACTCCATTGACAAAAACAGTAATTTTACCTCACTGAACACAGGAGCTGCTGGTCTACTGCTGCCTCAATCAGTTAGTTAGTTTGTGTTATGGTGTGACTTTGTGAATCCTAACCACCCCTTTAAAACATTAAAGTCACACAATAACACAGACAACTAACTGTTCAAGACAGCAGCAGACCAGCAGCTCTCATGTTCAGTGAGGTAAAATTACTGTATTGGTCAATGAGGTCTGGCTTTGAAGAGAACACAGATAAGTTCCACTTTCGATTAGGGCTGCAACTAACAATTATTTTCATTGTCGACTAATCTGTCGATTATTTCTTCGATTAGTCATTTTATCAAAAAATGTGTTAAAATGGTGAAAAATGTCAGTCTGTCTCTCCCAAACCCCAAAATTATGTCATCTAATGGTTTGTTTCATACTCACACCAAAGGGTTTTAGTTCACTGTCATGGGAGAGTGTGTAAAGCTGCCAATATTTGAACATAAGAACATGCAATAAGAGTATTTTGGAGTACTTTTATGGTACTTTTCTATGAAAAATGACTCAAACCGATTAGTCGGCTACTAAAATAGTCATCGATTATTTTAATAGTCGATTAGCCATCGATTAGTCGATTAATCGTTGCAGCCCTACTTTCGATACAGACACAGACAAGATGTGACGTACAATGTCTTTCTCAATGGACTGAATGCATCAAGGCTCAGTAACAGCAGTGTTGATTTATATCACTATGTTAGATTTAGTCTTGACACAAAAATGCTTAGAAGTTGTAGTTGACGAAAATTCCAAATGATTGTCTGCTCTTCTGTCCCTCCAGATAACAATATATAAATCTCATGTATAGGGTTGTTTTGTGAGTGAGTGAGTGAATAAATACACTTTTGAGTAAAATATAGACTGCAGACATTCAAATGCAGAGATGTCTGTAAATAAGGGCTGGGCTATGACTAAATTAATCGGGTCGGACTATTAGTTACATCAGAAGATATTCTTTTGTTGTTATTTGGCCACTTCTCCAGCCTGTATATTTGGCATTACACTGGGCAGCCTGTAGAGAAGGCTGTGCATATTTCTACTTATTTCTGTATCATGATGTTGCTGATTGTTATTTCTGGCCTCAAGTATTGTTTCAATAGGCTACAGTAACTGTTATACATATACACAAGTATATGTATATGCACACACACTATAGCTGTCCTATCAGATAAAGGCAGAAAGCCCCAAAAATATCTTTAATAAAATGGATTATACTGCACAAGTTGTGTGAGAGTTTGTAAACAGATTTTTTTCACATGGTTTTGCTGCTGTTAAACACAGTCGCCATCAATTCAAATGTTCTGTTTTTGGATTCTTCTTTAACCATGGAGGCTTGTGACAGGAACAAAGCTTCCTCACAAATTAAACACAACACAGTGTGAGTTACTGAAGTACAAATGATTATTTGAGGGGTGAAGTTTTCCTTGAATTCATAATAGAGAGCCCATTTAGTCCCTCAATCCAAACATGTGGAGTCAAGTTATTCAATGCCAGCCCTAGGTACTTTTCACCACTTCCCAGAATCTGAACCACGCCCCTGCCCTGGAGTAGATAAGATGGCAAACATTACACAAAGTGTGACAGAGAAGAGTGTGTGAGTGTGTGAGTGTGTGTGTGAGTGTTCCTGCTGCAGCTCAAGGAAACTTGGACCAGCTGCTGACTGACCCAGCAGTCCTGGTTCTGGGACAGGCTCAGCCTCAGCTCTGTGACACCCTGCTGCACTACACAATCCCCCCTTTCCTCCCCTCCTTTCCTCCCTCCTACCAACCTGGGAGCTGACGTAGAGCTTCAGACACTCATCACACACGGCCTTCCTGCAGCAGGGCAAGGGTACGATGGTTTTCTCCTCCAGGCACACCCGGCAACTCTGCAGCGCTGTGTCTGCACCGGCCTGCTCAGGCAGGGAGAACCGGTGGGCTATGTCCCCGAAAGGATCCACCAGGTCGTCCAGTGTGTAGAGTGCCGGCTCGGGACTCGAACCCGCGTCCTGTCCAGTCTCCGAGTCCATTTCTGTTGCGTCACATGTGACGGTTTCATCGTCTGTGATTTCAACGTCTGTTCGGAGACTGTCGTTGGCGATGCAGTACACAGTGCAGTAGATGTGCTCCTTACTGCTGAAGGAGTCGTCTGAAGTGACCGTGTTGCCGTCACTGTCACATTTACGATGGCGGTGACCTGCTAACAATTCAACTCCTTGCACATCCGAAGTCAAGTCGCTGGAGGTTGGCTCGTTTTTAGTCCCCGCGTCGCCCGGTTCCCGCTCCGACTTTTTACATTCGCTACAGTCACTTCCATAACCGTTTGAAACGTCGCTAGTAACGGTTCCCTCGCGGGGCTCGAGCTCGGCGCCGCCATTAATCCGACTGTTAGTGTTTAAACACATAGAGGGAGACTTTGAAACCCCGAAATTCCTCCTCAAAATCTCGACAGCGCTCGCCCTCCTCCTCTCTCCTCCTCCTCCTCCGCCGCCGTTGCAGTTGTTGTTGTTGTTGCCCTTCGCATCCTTCTCCTCCTCGCTGCTCCTCTCCTCCGACTCCCGCTCGCCTCCGTCCAGCGACAACCGGGAGTTTGATCTGCTGACACGGCGGCTCAAATCTCGGACCGACCGCTCAACTTTACCGTCCGCGAGGGAAGTTTCCGTCGGCAGGTTGCGGGACAATTTCGCCCTCCCTTCCTCCAGGCTGCTGATAAAGCTCGGCATGTTACAGTCGTCACTTATCGGTCCGTCATCTTCCATCCCCGATGTGGTTCTCCCCATTTAGCGAGCGGTTCTCCTCCGGACCGAGCGGACCTCTGCCTGGCTCCTCTTCTCCAACTCCCACTACCAAAACAAAACAAAGCAGGCAGCTCGGCACTTCCGGGTGTCGTCGTCAGCGTGAAGGAGAGCTGCGATAGGCCGATGGGAAGCCTAGTGGCGGAGTGCAGCAGGTGTTATTATACATCTATATGAGTGTATCAGGTGTTATTGTACATCTATATGAGTGTATCAGGTGTTATTATACATCTATATGAGTGTATCAGGTGTTATTATACATCTATGTGAGTGTATCAGGTGTTATTATACATCTATATGAGTGTATCAGGTGTTATTGTACATCTATATGAGTGCAGCAGGTGTTATTATACATCTATATGAGTGCAGCAGGTGTTATTATACATCTATGTGAGTGTATCAGGTGTTATTATACATCTATATGAGTGCAGCAGGTGTTATTATACATCTATGTGAGTGTATCAGGTGTTATTATACATCTATATGAGTGCAGCAGGTGTTATTATACATCTATATGAGTGCAGCAGGTGTTATTATACATCTATATGAGTGCAGCAGGTGTTATTATACATCTATGTGAGTGTATCAGGTGTTATTATACATCTATATGAGTGCAGCAGGTGTTATTATACATCTATATGAGTGTATCAGGTGTTATTATACATCTATGTGAGTGCAGCAGGTGTTATTATACATCTATATGAGTGCAGCAGGTGTTATTATACATCTATATGAGTGTATCAGGTGTTATTATACATCTATGTGAGTGTATCAGGTGTTATTATACATCTATATGAGTGTATCAGGTGTTATTATACATCTATATGAGTGGAGCAGGTGTTATTATACATCTATATGAGTGTATCAGGTGTTATTATACATCTATGTGAGTGCAGCAGGTGTTATACATCTATATGAGTGCAGCAGGTGTTATTATACATCTATGTGAGTGTATCAGGTGTTATTATACATCTATGTGAGTGCAGCAGGTGTTATTATACATCTATATGAGTGCAGCAGGTGTTATTATACATCTATATGAGTGTATCAGGTGTTATTATACATCTATATGAGTGGAGCAGGTGTTATTATACATCTATATGAGTGGAGCAGGTGTTATTATACATCTATATGAGTGCAGCAGGTGTTATTATACATCTATATGAGTGCGGCAGGTGTTATTATACATCTATATGAGCATGGCAGGTGTTATTATACATCTATATGAGTGGAGCAGGTGTTATTATACATCTATATGAGTGGAGCAGGTGTTATTGTACATCTATATGAGCATGGCAGGTGTTATTATACATCTATATGAGTGCAGCAGGTGTTATTATACATCTATATGAGTGGAGCAGGTGTTATTGTACATCTATATGAGCATGGCAGGTGTTATTATACATCTATATGAGTGCAGCAGGTGTTATTATACATCTATATGAGCATGGCAGGTGTTATTATACATCTATATGAGTGTATCAGGTGTTATTATACATCTATATGAGTGGAGCAGATGTTATTATACATCTATATGAGCATGGCAGGTGTTATTATACATCTATATGAGTGTATCAGGTGTTATTATACATCTATATGAGTGCGGCAGGTGTTATTATACATCTATATGAGTGTATCAGGTGTTATTATACATCTATATGAGTGTATCAGGTGTTATTATACATCTATATGAGTGCATCAGGTGTTATTATACATCTATATGAGCATGGCAGGTGTTATTATACATCTATATGAGTGCATCAGGTGTTATTATACATCTATATGAGTGCAGCAGGTGTTATTATACATCTATATGAGTGTATCAGGTGTTATTATACATCTATATGAGTGCAGCAGGTGTTATTATACATCTATATGAGTGCAGCAGGTGTTATTATACATCTATATGAGTGTATCAGGTGTTATTGTACATCTATATGAGTGTATCAGGTGTTATTATACATCTATATGAGTGCAGCAGGTGTTATTATACATCTATATGAGTGCAGCAGGTGTTATTATACATCTATGTGAGTGTATCAGGTGTTATTATACATCTATATGAGTGTATCAGGTGTTATTGTACATCTATATGAGTGCAGCAGGTGTTATTATACATCTATGTGAGTGTATCAGGTGTTATTATACATCTATATGAGTGCAGCAGGTGTTATTATACATCTATGTGAGTGTATCAGGTGTTATTATACATCTATATGAGTGTATCAGGTGTTATTATACATCTATATGAGTGCAGCAGGTGTTATTATACATCTATATGAGTGCAGCAGGTGTTATTATACATCTATGTGAGTGTATCAGGTGTTATTATACATCTATATGAGTGCAGCAGGTGTTATTATACATCTATATGAGTGTATCAGGTGTTATTATACATCTATGTGAGTGTATCAGGTGTTATTATACATCTATGTGAGTGTATCAGGTGTTATTATACATCTATATGAGTGCAGCAGGTGTTATTATACATCTATATGAGTGCAGCAGGTGTTATTATACATCTATATGAGTGGAGCAGGTGTTATTATACATCTATATGAGTGGAGCAGGTGTTATTATACATCTATGTGAGTGTATCAGGTGTTATTATACATCTATATGAGTGCAGCAGGTGTTATTATACATCTATATGAGTGCAGCAGGTGTTATTATACATCTATATGAGTGTATCAGGTGTTATTATACATCTATATGAGTGTATCAGGTGTTATTATACATCTATATGAGTGCAGCAGGTGTTATTATACATCTATATGAGTGCAGCAGGTGTTATTATACATCTATATGAGTGTATCAGGTGTTATTATACATCTATGTGAGTGCAGCAGGTGTTATACATCTATATGAGTGCAGCAGGTGTTATTATACATCTATGTGAGTGTATCAGGTGTTATTATACATCTATATGAGTGCAGCAGGTGTTATTATACATCTATATGAGTGGAGCAGGTGTTATTATACATCTATATGAGTGTATCAGGTGTTATTATACATCTATATGAGTGCAGCAGGTGTTATTATACATCTATATGAGTGCAGCAGGTGTTATTATACATCTATATGAGTGTATCAGGTGTTATTATACATCTATATGAGTGCAGCAGGTGTTATTATACATCTATATGAGTGTATCAGGTGTTATTATACATCTATATGAGTGCAGCAGGTGTTATTATACATCTATATGAGTGTATCAGGTGTTATTGTACATCTATATGAGTGTATCAGGTGTTATTATACATCTATATGAGTGTATCAGGTGTTATTATACATCTATATGAGTGCAGCAGGTGTTATTATACATCTATGTGAGTGTATCAGGTGTTATTATACATCTATATGAGTGTATCAGGTGTTATTGTACATCTATATGAGTGCAGCAGGTGTTATTATACATCTATGTGAGTGTATCAGGTGTTATTATACATCTATGTGAGTGCAGCAGGTGTTATTATACATCTATATGAGTGCAGCAGGTGTTATTATACATCTATATGAGTGTATCAGGTGTTATTATACATCTATATGAGTGTATCAGGTGTTATTATACATCTATATGAGTGCAGCAGGTGTTATTATACATCTATATGAGTGCAGCAGGTGTTATTATACATCTATATGAGTGTATCAGGTGTTATTATACATCTATGTGAGTGCAGCAGGTGTTATACATCTATATGAGTGCAGCAGGTGTTATTATACATCTATGTGAGTGTATCAGGTGTTATTATACATCTATATGAGTGCAGCAGGTGTTATTATACATCTATATGAGTGTATCAGGTGTTATTATACATCTATATGAGTGCAGCAGGTGTTATTATACATCTATATGAGTGCAGCAGGTGTTATTATACATCTATATGAGTGTATCAGGTGTTATTATACATCTATATGAGTGCAGCAGGTGTTATTATACATCTATATGAGTGCAGCAGGTGTTATTATACATCTATATGAGTGTATCAGGTGTTATTATACATCTATATGAGTGTATCAGGTGTTATTATACATCTATATGAGTGTATCAGGTGTTATTATACATCTATATGAGTGTATCAGGTGTTATTATACATCTATATGAGTGCAGCAGGTGTTATTATACATCTATATGAGTGTATCAGGTGTTATTATACATCTATGTGAGTGCAGCAGGTGTTATACATCTATATGAGTGCAGCAGGTGTTATTATACATCTATGTGAGTGTATCAGGTGTTATTATACATCTATATGAGTGCAGCAGGTGTTATTATACATCTATATGAGTGTATCAGGTGTTATTATACATCTATGTGAGTGCAGCAGGTGTTATACATCTATATGAGTGCAGCAGGTGTTATTATACATCTATATGAGTGTATCAGGTGTTATTATACATCTATATGAGTGGAGCAGGTGTTATTATACATCTATATGAGTGGAGCAGGTGTTATTATACATCTATATGAGCATGGCAGGTGTTATTATACATCTATATGAGTGGAGCAGGTGTTATTATACATCTATATGAGTGGAGCAGGTGTTATTATACATCTATATGAGCATGGCAGGTGTTATTATACATCTATATGAGTGTATCAGGTGTTATTATACATCTATATGAGTGCGGCAGGTGTTATTATACATCTATATGAGTGTATCAGGTGTTATTATACATCTATATGAGTGCAGCAGGTGTTATTATACATCTATATGAGTGCAGCAGGTGTTATTATACATCTATGTGAGTGTATCAGGTGTTATTATACATCTATATGAGTGCGGCAGGTGTTATTATACATCTATATGAGTGTATCAGGTGTTATTATACATCTATATGAGTGTATCAGGTGTTATTATACATCTATATGAGTGCAGCAGGTGTTATTATACATCTATATGAGTGCAGCAGGTGTTATTATACATCTATGTGAGTGTATCAGGTGTTATTATACATCTATATGAGTGCAGCAGGTGTTATTATACATCTATATGAGTGTATCAGGTGTTATTATACATCTATGTGAGTGCAGCAGGTGTTATTATACATCTATATGAGTGCAGCAGGTGTTATTATACATCTATATGAGTGTATCAGGTGTTATTATACATCTATATGAGTGCAGCAGGTGTTATTATACATCTATATGAGTGTATCAGGTGTTATTATACATCTATATGAGTGCAGCAGGTGTTATTATACATCTATATGAGTGCGGCAGGTGTTATTATACATCTATATGAGCATGGCAGGTGTTATTATACATCTATATGAGTGGAGCAGGTGTTATTATACATCTATATGAGTGGAGCAGGTGTTATTATACATCTATATGAGCATGGCAGGTGTTATTATACATCTATATGAGTGGAGCAGGTGTTATTATACATCTATATGAGTGTATCAGGTGTTATTATACATCTATATGAGTGCAGCAGGTGTTATTATACATCTATATGAGTGGAGCAGGTGTTATTATACATCTATATGAGTGTATCAGGTGTTATTATACATCTATATGAGTGTATCAGGTGTTATTATACATCTATATGAGTGTATCAGGTGTTATTATACATCTATATGAGTGCAGCAGGTGTTATTATACATCTATATGAGTGTATCAGGTGTTATTATACATCTATATGAGTGTATCAGGTGTTATTATACATCTATATGAGTGGAGCAGGTGTTATTATACATCTATATGAGTGCGGCAGGTGTTATTATACATCTATATGAGCATGGCAGGTGTTATTATACATCTATATGAGTGGAGCAGGTGTTATTATACATCTATATGAGTGGAGCAGGTGTTATTATACATCTATATGAGCATGGCAGGTGTTATTATACATCTATATGAGTGCAGCAGGTGTTATTATACATCTATATGAGTGGAGCAGGTGTTATTATACATCTATATGAGTGGAGCAGGTGTTATTATACATCTATATGAGCATGGCAGGTGTTATTATACATCTATATGAGTGTATCAGGTGTTATTATACATCTATATGAGTGCAGCAGGTGTTATTATACATCTATATGAGCATGGCAGGTGTTATTATACATCTATATGAGTGTATCAGGTGTTATTATACATCTATATGAGTGCGGCAGGTGTTATTATACATCTATATGAGTGTATCAGGTGTTATTATACATCTATATGAGTGTATCAGGTGTTATTATACATCTATATGAGTGTATCAGGTGTTACTATGCACCAATTTGTTCCCTTTCTGCATCAGTTTATGGTTTAAATGTGTTTAAATAAAAGTCCTTTCCTCTGCTACGTTCATGTTTTTATTTGGGAGGACAAATGTACATGTGCTAATGTATATATATATTCACCTATAGTGTCTTGTTCTTTGTTTAAAAAGGTATAGAATTTTACAATACAATATATATTGTAAAATGGCAGTTTCTCAAAATAAGTTTTTATTTTTTTATCTTGTGTGCTGATCCAGAAATCTCAAGGCCAGTAGCACTTGACATACACCAAACTTTCCAGTTTCATTCCTATTTATATTCTGAAGGTTTTCCGAAAACAAAACACTTGGCAAAAATGTATTATTTTCATGGATTTTGACAGTAATAAAATCTCTAATTCTAATATGTCAAAATGAAACAAGAAATTTTGAACCTGGATTTATCCAATGTTCAGATTTCTGTTTTGAAAATCTATGCTAATTAGTGCATATTTAGTTACATAATGACTCATTTGCATATTCAAACATAAAACTTAAATACAAAAAATGTCTTAATGTAAGTAATCACCTGGAGAGGTTTAATGGTGATATCTATTAGTTAGAAGTTTTACCCCATTCACCGGCAGTTTCTCCCCTTTAACAGTACATTGGCAGCCAGAGTGTGTGAATGTACTGAGCTCCCAGGACTGCAGGGCCCCCACAGGCTCCACCTTTACTGAGGACAGTTATAAAGTGGATCCTGCTTGTGTCGAGACCTGAACTGTCACTTTTGTTTAGATATGTTTCATATCTCTGCATTAATGTGTTTGTTATATCATCACAACCTGGGCAACAACTAAATATATCAGCACAGACAAACTGCTCACTGCACTGAGGGTGTGAAGAACAGGGATTAAAGGGACCCAGCAGCTTATTTTTGCCCCGGGGCCACAGGTTGATCCGGCCATGTTGGTGGCACTGCTGCTGCTGTGAAGAAACGTCTCATCCTAAAAGGACACATTTCCAAAGTCAAGGCTGACCTTGGAGAAAAACACAAGACACAGTGATAACACTCGTCCAGACACGAGATGGTGCACACGTCATGTTTATATAAAAGTCTCACCTACAATTGCTGCTGTTGCTTTTGTTGCAGGTGAAACAAGTTTCATTTACAGTGGTTCAGTTTTATAAAGGGTCCCAGTAAGCAGTGCCAGTGTCAAGACTGCAGCTCTGGTGTTGTATGATACAGTAGCAGGGTCTGATTATAGCTGCCTCACATCTGATAAACCATCCTTACTGTGTATATATTGTGTTCAGCTGTATCCTTGAGAGGGGCAGAGCCTATTAGTCAGACGTTTGCCAGTTCAAACCCACATGTGCACATAAGTCCTGTGACTGACCTTGACATAGACACATCTGTCAAAGTGAAACTCCAGTAATTTCCCTTTGTTTTTGTGTTTAAGTGACTCAGGCACCGTGACCACCAGGCGTTTCTTCCCAGCAGAAAATACCAGGCAATCTTCAGGAAACTCCTAGTGTGCTTTGGAGGCGAGCGTCCTTTCCTTAAATACTTGCAAAAAGCGTCTGAAAGCAGCACAAGAAAAGTGATGTCACTCCAGGTTTCAAAGGATTTATACTATCGGACACCTATAGGCTGCTTTCAGACCTAGAGTTGTCTCCTTTGGTCTGAATCAGGGACTAATTTGTTGTATAATTGCCTAGAGTTGGTTCGTGTTCTCACGGCAGCATTTACAAGCGGACCAGATCAAATGCCTTGTGTGAGAAAGCTGCTCTTGATTGGTCAGAATTTCCATGTGGGAAAAATCCAGGAAGTAAAGAAAACGTTGAAGAAGAGTACACTTGCAAGATAAATGTGACACTTTCTAATGTCACAATGGAGGGACAACTACGCAGGTTGATTTTAGCGCTGCTCATCGTGGACTATATTGCTGTCATTGTTCATTTGAGTCAAAGCATACAGTTTGAAAACGAGGCGCGGCTCCAACTAGAAAACAATGTTTTGATGCATTGGATGTGCTGAATGTGCATATTAAGGCAGTACAGGAGGAGGCGCACATTAATAATCCTCCAGGACTGTAACATGCTCATGTTTAACCCAAACAATGTGTCATGTGACTGCAGTTGGTTCAGATCCAGGTCGGAACACGTTCTCACCACAAACCAACCGCACCAGAGTTCGTTTGTAACCAGACTGAGACCACCTCTTCAAGAAGGTCTCAGTCTGGTTGTTTTGGTGCACCTGAGTGTGATTGCTGTGTTCACACCTGCCCAAATGAACTGCACTTGAGTTCGATTGAACAGAACCAAACAAGCACTGTTAGTGGACGCAGATTCACAGTGCATGATTGCAGATGCTGCAACCGATTTAAAAAATTGTTCCAATCAGTCACTTAGACACAAACACATCAAGGTTAAAAAATACCGGAGTTGCCCTTTAAGTTGTCCTCATGCACTGGAAAAATGTAATTGAATAAATGACATTGTGTTATGATTATAAGTATCATTATTACATCATAACTAGTGGTCGTTGAAGGCTACTTCAAGGCTGCATATACTTTATGAAATGTTGTAGACCTGTTACTTTTCATTGCATCACACACACAACTCATCTTTATTAAATCCCCCACAACCAGAATGAATTTCATTCCGACAGTGAAAGTGACACTTGAACACCCAAGAATCAAAGTAATTTGGACGGACACATTTTTAGTTCAGCGCTGTTGGCACAACTTTCAAATAAACCGAACTGGGGCGCCTGTAAAATGGGTTGTTAGCTCCGTTACATTTCCTCATTAATGCCACAGGGCGCAAGCAAGCCGCACGGTAATTAGTTTGCTTGTCCTGGCTGTGCCCAATTGGTTTTAGTGGAGAATGCCAACAACGTAAAAAAAAAAACCTTTACAAGTGTGAGTGTCAGCTTATTACATAAAGCCAGAAAACCCATCAGACATTTTCTGGAGAGTGCTGTTCCACATTTAAGAGGTCAAAAAGTGGGGACGCTCTGCAGGCTGCAAATAAATATTTAAAGTACTTCCAATCTTGAGCATTTACTCCATCCTAAACTCAGCCTAATGCATCCACATAAAGAGCTTTTCTTTCTCACACAGGAGGTGTTTTAGTCTTAATTAGGTAGATCTTTCATGTTTTACTTTAACACCATTATTCTCTGGGATTTAAACACTGAATTTACCTTTGAGCGCTAGAAGAGGATGTAATACCGCCCACTGCACTCTTCTTACTCATTACCGGTAAGTTTCCTCGGCAAAGGAACAATAGTGCTTCCTGGCAATGACTGTGTGTGTGTGTGTGTGTGTGTGTGTGTGTGTGTGTGTGTGTGTGTGTGTGTGTGTGTGTGTGTGTGTGTAAAGTTAAGGAGATACTGATTCACTGTACGTCTGGTCAGGATGCGTGATGATGTTGCCCTCAGCTGTCTTTTTGGATCCCGTTTCAACAGGTTTGGCTTCATTTCAGTCACTTCAGAAAGACGGATTTTCTTTTGTTTTCCTTCTCTTCAGAACAAAACACTTGGCTGGAAAACAAAGACAAACTCAACCTGAAAGAGAAAGAACTCAGACTGTGAGGAAGACTCATGTCATTCTGTCATTCACATGCATAATGTAGAAAGAGGAAATGACTTGAGGTCAAAGAAAATGAAAAACAAAGACTGAAAGGAGTCAGAGAAGAGAGGACACAACATAGACTTTCCTTCTCCACTGTCTACTTTATTCCCAACTGTCTAGTTTATGTACAGTCAGTCACCTGTGGGAAAACCATCATAAAAAGAGAAGGAGTTAAACCAACATAGATGGTTCTAGTCAGTGGTGAACTTTAACAAATCAACCCAGAGCCACAGCGATAGTTTGGATATCAGTGTTTTCACTGGCAGTTAGTGACGTGTTCCTGCGTTGACGTACAGACACTGTTAATGGCTGCTTAATGTATTTATGATTATGTGTTATTGCACTCTCTAAACGCTCCTCTTACATAATTGTGTCTGCTACAACAGCCAAATGTCCCTTAAATGAAGTTGGCTTTGATTTTTACAAGGAAGCTGAGCTGTGGTGTACCTCAGGGTTCTATACTGGGTCCTACACTTTTCTTTTGCATGACACTCCTACTTAACCATTTACTGCTATAACAAAGTACTTTTTTCTCTCATTGAACTAATTAATGACAACACTCACAGACGCTGAAAACATATTTTCTTAAACAGTTTCCTTAACAAGTGACTGTATCCTACATTACGCAAAATTAAATGTCAAATTGTGTTGAGTTGGACTGGACTCATGGCAGGATTTAATAATCTTTGAATCAAGTGTTTAATTGCTTGCTTGTGTTTCTAGGCCACTATTTCACATGCACAATAATATTAAACTATTATTCCAAATATGACAATATTCTGAATTTGATATGGGTCATGTAAACAGCATATTCTGTTTGGATATTCTGAATGTAGTGCCTTTCGTTTACGACATGGGATATGCAGCAGGTGTTATTCTAATTTTAGGAGCATTGTTTGTAAACAGAACATTTGGAATATGCAAATCTGTTTGCTGCTGACCTTTATTAAATTAAATGTTTATTCGCTTATTGCACTTCACTGTAATTTTTATTATTTAGATACTTTTATTGATTTGAACTGCACTGCAACTTTATTAAACTCCATTTCAAATCATTTTACATTTTTTTATCCTTGCACCTCTTGTCTGCACTTTTAGATTTAATGGTGTTTTTTTTTTACTGTAAATCATTTAGAATTAATTTTACCTTTTCTATCTTTTTTCTCCTAATCTTTTATTGTAAACATGTATGTTTTATTGCTCTGTAAAGCACTTATTATAAGCACAGTATTACGTTGATCAGAGTATGTGCATCTGCATGTAAACAGGAATATTCATTTTCGTTAGCCATGAGAACAGTTTAGTTGGAATATTGTCTTTATCTGAATAAGGGTGAAAAATGGAATATTTTGTGCATGTAAACAATCAAACCTGAGCGAGCCACACCCACACAGTCCTGATGAAACACATTCGCTGAGCTTTTTGATAGTTAAACTGTTTTTATTTACTTTACCTTCAATTGTTGTTTATTTAGTCACTCATATTTAAGATTATAGAGAAATAATTAACATTTGAAGCCAAATTTTCAGGGGCTTTAAGGTATTGAACACTTGGAAATATTTATGAAAACAAAACCCTATGAAGACTGTCTAAGGTCGAAACATGTTGGTCTGTTTGTGTGTGAATAAAGGATTTGTAACCATAATCAGAGACTGCCAGCCCACACCATGGTCCTCTACACTGAGTAAGCTGGGACTGTCGTTGCTTTTAATTAACTGAACATAACATTAGTTCAGGCAGGACATGATGTCAAGCTCAGCTCACATCCCAGCTACATCAGCTGATCTCAAACAGCCCGATCAACTGATGGAGCAGCTGACTGATGAAGGCAGTCAGCTGATAGATCACATGATTCCTTTATATGTAACCAATTGGTGAATCTCATTCAGGGCGCCCTATTTAAACTGCTCTGGCCTGCCTACTGTTGCTGCTTCCTCTGCAACCTGCCTCCACCCCAGCTCCTCCTTTTCATGCTGTGTCTGACTTATCAATGTCATTTCTGTTTGCCATTGATGCTGCTCTGTTCTGTTCCCGGGGTCTTTGCTGCTGCTCTCTCTGTCTTAGGCTTCCCATGTAGGCACATGAAAGAGCAGGGAGGTTTGCCTTCCTTTTGCACGTGGAAGGGCAGACAGGTGTACTCTCTTCGCTTTAGGCTTTCCACATGTAGAAGAGGCTTTCTGCAAAGGCCCAAGGAAAGGCAGAGAGGCCCCAGAACAGAGAACAGAGCCATACTGCCAGATATACTAAAATGGAAATAAAGTTTTCTACGACTAAAGCGTTCCTGACTGAACTATATTTATGACACAGTTGAAGATGCTGCACTTCACCTATGAAATGCAAATTCTGTTTTAAAATTTTGTGAAAACTTATAAAAACACAGGTCTTTCCTGATTACTCGTACATTTACTCAGCACCATATGAGAGGAATAACTAACTCTATACTCTTGTGACAACTGTGAGGACAGACATAGTTATATTTTAGGAGAGATTTTTAACTCTTATTACAGACAGCTTGACTGAATGTTTACTGACACCATCCGACAAAAATAACGACTTCTTCGGCAAATGTTTAACTCTTTATGTACAGATGTGAATTCTTAAATCTACAGACTTTTCTATTGATTGTTCCAAAGTCTAAATGTGAAGCAGCTGTGGAGATAAACAACAAACTGTGTAGATTCTGTCTTCATTATTACTTTAAAATATATTATTACTGTAGTTATTGCTGTTCATCAACAATCTTTGACGAGCTCTTCAGTTTCCTTTAGTTTGACTTGGAGTTGTGGCTTTGCAGGTTCTGGGTTAAGTGTCGCTAAGTTCACCATGACATAGAAAAGTACAATGTACTGCGGTACAAAGTCTCACACACACATACGCACGCAGACACACACACCCAAACACACACACAGGTCGCATTATATATCTGAAATCCTCTCTTATATCTGTCGTACAGGCGTGCCAGCTGATACTGACTCGATCGACTCCATTACAGACAAATAAATTAACACATGAATTCACTTTCAGTTCAAATTTGATAACGACACAACCAACTATCTTTTTCAATTAAGCTTTTAAATAATGGATATGTGACCCTTTTCACAGCATTAGTTCCTGATTTGAATTTTGCAAAAAGACACTTCATCTGCAGTCATTTCATTTATTGAAAAGCAACGTGAGGTGTTGGCTGACAGTTCAGATTTAAATTAATATTGTTAAGTTAATTATGTGCTGAAGTGAAAGTGAATTTTCAGCCCTGACAGAACGCTTAATGAAAGAATTACAGACTATAGTGCAACTAATTCCCTTTTCCTCCCGTTCTCCTCTTACGCTCTCGTCTCAAAATACACTGTACAATTAGAAGAAATAAAACATAGTAGTCCCACTTGTACACAACATCATACATTAGTAGTCAACTAGAAAAAACAGTAAACACGGCCACATGTGATTAAAAAACGTCTAGAAGTTCAAAGTTACATTTCATCGTTTTACATTGTAGTAGCTATTTTTATCTCCTTTAACTCGGCAGACATTTCAGACTGTGTTATTTATAGAAAAAATCACAAAGTTCACATTTAGGACTCTTTGAAGAGAGCTGAGGAGCATTCAACAAACCAAACAGTTCCCGTTTTAAGTAGCTAGTTAGTCACACGCAGCATGAGATTAAATACGCAACAGTTTGGAAACACCTCATGCAAACACACAAAATGTTGTTTCTGTCCTCCGGTCAGGGGGAGCCTCGCCGGGCAGCGACTCTGAACACAGAGTTTTGTTACAAAACATGAACTGCTGAAGATATCTGGCAGAGAGGGAGGCGGAGGGTGGACTTTGTAGTTTGTAGAGGGGAATCAGTCCGTCCTTGTGTCAGTGATTCCACACAGAAATTTTCCTTGGTTGACGGAGAAGGCCTCAGACTTTTGGTCCAGTGATTGCAACGTAAGGAATCAGTTGATTTTTTTTCTGAGCAGAATAAAAGAAGAAAACCTGCCGGCCGCCTGGAATGGAAATGTGAATTTTTTGATTGGTGATATCCTCGCTATTTTTCTCTCATGGGAACTCGAGAAAAGTGAACCTGAGACCCATTATTTTTGGTCCCAGTCTCTGGCTCCCAGAAACCAGGCTCTACAGATGTCCGTGTGGTGATATAGTTGGCACTTTCAACATTAGGATTCGAGTGGTGAGGTGAAGAGAGGGGAGCCGATGAGACTCTGGCATCCCTCTGGTACAATTTTTGTCCTCGTTAGTCTGCAGGCGAGGGGGAGTGTCATCGGAGATTCAGCCTCTGTCGTATCATTTCTCCTTCTTGCACCGATAGCTGTCATCCACCAGTGGCTTTGGGGATGCAGTGTATCAATCAAAACAACAAATAATTAGTCAAATAATCTAACTTGGATGCTTCTCTGTTCCCACATGGTGATGACAGGCGTTTTTCAGCTTTTTGTCACTTTTTTATGGTACAAAAAAAAAGCCAATCCATGAAGGGATTCAGGCCACTCTGACTGTGATTGTCATTTCTGTAAAAGGTGATTATTTTCTCTTATGCTTGTCAAGTGTTTCTGTTATTAAAGGTCCAGTGTGTGAGAATTAGGGGGATTCAGTGGCATCTAGTGGTGAGGACTGGAGATTGCAATCAGCTGAAACTTTGGGTTAGAATTCCCTCAGTGTTCTGTTTTCAGGTGGGTTTTAAACAAGAGCTGAATTATCCGCAGAGGTCTCCTCCTCTCAGAAACAAACGGGCCAGATGATTAAAGCAGTTTCACGTTTAAGCAATCTGCGTTTTTCCGATGTGCTCCTCACGGCGGGACTGCTAACTACGGTGGCAGACACGAAAATGCTAATGGCCCTGTCTAGAGCCAGTGTTAGGTTTGTTCGCTCTGGGTTAGTATAAAAGCATGGCGATACAACGTGACCATCTCTGTTGATGAGAGGTGCGCCAGGCTACGTAGCCAATTTTCATAGTGGCCAAACAGTGGAATTACACCTTTGTTAAGCTTTAAAAGACTTTCTCCCTTTGATCTACATTGGTAAGGAGACGTCTGTAAATCGGTGGATACGGTGTTTTACAACCCCCACGAAATGACTTGTTTCACTGCCAGGATTTGATCCATTTGGTCCGATAATGTTTGGAAAGTCGAGAAGAGTCTCAAGATTAAACCATTTCATCCCCATGCAAGTTAGCAGAGCGCTAAACCAAAGTAACCAGCTCATTCATTCATTAATTTTCCGTAACTGCTTATCCTGTTAGGGGTCACGGGGGTGCTGGAGCCTATCCCAGCTGACATTGGGTGAGAGGCAGGGTTCACCCTGGACAGGTCACCAGACTATCACAGGGCTGACACATAGAGACAGACAACCATTCACACTCACATTCACACCTATGGACAATTTAGAGTCACCAATTAACCTGCATGTCTTTGGACTGTGGGAGGAAGCTGGAGCACCTGGAGAAAACCCACGCTGACACGGGGAGAACATGCAAACTCTGCACAGAAGGGCTCAAACCAGGAACCCTCCTGCTGTAAGGCAACAGTGGTAACCAGCGTACCACTGTGCTGCCAGCTTGACCGCTGTTATTCTCCGATGATGCGGAAGCAGCACCAACCATTCAGTTTTTGGCTCGATGTGCCCCCCCGCAACGATGTATCCAGGTCTCTTAATACATCTATGACCTGCTCCGTATGTAGTCGAACGAAAGAACGTTTATGTAGAACAACAACATGACAATTCTCATTTCAGGTGATTATACACTAACAGAAAACATACTTATTATATTCCATTCCTGCCAATATATCCCCATGAATCCTACACACTGGACCTGTAAGAGGAGGTGGCTGCTGTAGATTAGGCTGATCGGGCGCTTGATCTGGCCTCCAGCTTTCTTTATAATTAAGAAAAAGGGTAAAACTTGTCTGCTGAAAGAGACGTGTGACGACTGAAGCTTGGCATTAAACGCTACAAAAGGACTGAGGTGGAAACTGTTGCCTCTTCTGGGGTTGTTTTCTTTGTCGTGTTCTGTCTCTATCTACCTCTACGGCTCTGTCTTGGATGGAAGACAAAATATTTAGACAGCAAGAGACACATCTGGAACAGCTGTCCCGTCTGTATTAATATGGCAGAAAACACCCCGTGGCCTTTGGGATGCTGCAGCTAGAGAGTCCACCTGTCTGTCGGGCGTTCAGTCTTTCTGTCCGGCAGACTGATTCCTACTGTAAACATTGTTAAGATTCACATTAGTAGTAAAAACGTTAATACATCTGTTATGTGTGTGTGTATGTGTGTGTGTTTGTGCATGCATGTGTGGATTCACATATGCATTACTGAATGCCTGTCTATGTGAATGTGTGTGTTTCGTATACACATGCACATATGGAATGAAGGTATGTAAATCTACATGTCGAGCTGTTGTTTGACATTCAACGTTTCTGATGAAACCACGGAATTAAATGCATGGCGTGTACTCGCCCGTGACTTGTGTTCGAGCTCCTGTGTTTGCTGCAACAAGAGTCCGAATGCACCAAAAAGTAAGCTTAGAAAAAAGACGGTGTCTGACATTCCTGTATCGGTAGTCTTGTTAACTGATGCTCAGTTGGTCTGGTTGGAAGTCCAGTGTCTGATGTGTCAGGCACAAAGAGCGGAAAGTTCCAGAGATGGTTAAACAGGCTCTATCTATACATGACGATGTGTCTCTGTGTTTGTTTAACTCTTTGGTCAGGCATACCTGCACGTGTCTGCGGTAGCTTGAAGAAACAGGGCTGATCTCCTGTGGGTTTCTTTACATCCCTGTGGTATCCTTCACAATGCAGATACCCAACGTCACAAGAGGAAGCAAGTCGTCCGCTCCTGATTGCGTCCATCAGAGACAAAAAAAGCAGTTGTTATGGAAGCTGCCTGGACTGGTGTTGCTCACATGTCCTGCAGTTGCCATGTTCAACCACACGAGGCCAGTGTTTCATCAGGAACAGACCTGACTCTGTTATAAACAGCAGACCAGAGAGGCAATCTGACCAAGTACTGGAGGGGGGGTTTGTAGGCTGAGACGCAGAATATCTTCTGTATCCTGTCTACTTGTCTTTGTTGTTGTTTATTAAGAGACAGTCTGAGTAGTAGGAGCAGGATGTTAAGCAGTGGTGATTGGTAAGGCAGCGCTCCCGGAGTAGCTCCTGGGTTTACTTCGACCTGAGTGAAGAGGAGAGAGGAGGGTTATACAAAACAGTGGCTGGATCCCTTTTTACTGCTTCAGTATAGATTTAGAGGTAAATGTTTATGTGAACCTCTTCAACTGCAGCTGTTTGAGATATAATTGAGGACAGTAAAGATTAAGAGGTTTATGATTAAATGCTCAGCAGTGCATTTGCTCAGCGTCGTCCTTGTTAAAGTGATTCACTCCGGCAAATAAGCTGAACAACATAGCGTTCAATGAGGACATCAGAGGCACTTGTCCTGTGTGTTTTATAAAAGAGAACACTCAGGAGACAGCTTGAAAACACCCACGTGGGCACGCTGACTTTGATACTTTTCCCCAAACTACTAAGAACAAAAACAAAATCATAAAGAAAGAACGCTCTGTTCAAATGGCTGCTCATAAATAAATATATAATGACAGACACAGCTGTATGTGACACTCAGAGCATGTCTATGACTGAGAGTCTGATTCAGGTCCTCTGCACGTGGCTCTCAACATGGAGGTGGCTAGCAGCTAACTGTGCTAACAGCGCCAACAGTCCTGACAGAGCTGATGGTGTTAACCTGGGTGGGTAAACAGTAACATGGACTGCACTTGTATAGCACCTTTCTAGTCTTCCCACCACTCAAAGCGCTTCTACATTACGTCACATTCACCCATTCTCACACCGGTGGCCGAGGCTACCATACATGGAGCCACCTGCTACTCAGTAATCACTCACACAACGATGGAGCAGCCATCGGGAGCAATTTGGGTGTGGTTCAGTCCTGTATTTTGCCTAAGGATACATTGGCATGCGGACTGGAGGAGCTGGGGATTAAACCGCCAATCTTCCAATTAGCGGATGAAGCTTTTGAGACAATGTTGTTGCCGTATGCATGCAATGTGGTGGGATACCTGCACAGGGACTAAGGTGGACAGACTGTCTACCACAATAAAGAACACAGGAGCTCAGATTAGACACAGATAGAGCGTGACTTCATCTCTGCTCTGCTCTTTACACAGCAAATAGCTGTTTGCTGCTATATTAATGTCTGAATGTCACATACAAAACCTTTAAAGCAACACCATGTACCCTTTTAGAGAATAAATACAATATTTTCCTTCTTCAACACATGAAAACTTTAATTCATAAGCGGTAAAACGCACTGCTCCTTAGTTCAGTACACTCAGAGGTTAAGCTGCTACAGCTTTACTTGGTCTGGTACGACAGTTAGCTTATGGTGATAATGTTACTTTATGGTTTTAGAGACTTAATGTGTAACTTTATGAGACTTTTCCACGGGTGACACTGTGACTATACCTTAGCAGTTTAGCCAAATGCTAAAGAGAGGTCAAAATAGTTTTGAGTTTAGCATTTAGCATTGTCCTGTAACTGTCACTTGTCTCTTCAAGGGAACTATAAGCACAGATCTAACATGCCTTTACCAGCTGTACATTTCATTTTAAAGGTCTAGTGCAGGGACACTCAACTTGCTTTGCCTGGGGATCACTTTTACAAAATTATAGAAGGCCAGGGGCCACTAAATAAATAAACATTAATAATTATTTATAAATAAATAGCTTGGGCCTCTGGCCAGGGGCTGGGGATCCTCCCCTGACAATTTTGTTTTTAACACAAGCTCTATTTTTTTATGCTTTGTTAAATGCATTCTGGCACCTTATTTAAATTAAAGTACAAAGAACATTCCCAGAGTGAATCAGTTTATTTTCATTGTGTACTAAAAGATGGTCAGTTGGACACCCTGCACTCTACTTTTGAATGAGTCTGGCACGCAGGCCACGAGTTGAGTATCACTGGTCTAGTGTGCAGGATTTAGGTTGCATATAGCGGTCAAATCACCTCGCTTAGAGGTAACTCAACAACATGGCTTACAGAATGATTGCATTAGTTTGTTTTCATCTCTGGACAGCATGAACTATAGCCGACAGTAGCTGTTACGAAAGAACCATTAACACATATTGAAACTTTTTTTTTTTTTTTAATTTAACCTTTATTTAACTAGATTTGTCCCATTGAGATCAGAGATCTATTTTCCAAAGGGGACCTGGCCAAGAGCAGCAGCAACACTGAGTTTCAACAACAAATACATTTTAAAAATTAAAAGCAAAACTAGCTGTTATGAAATAACAATTACAACCTATTAAAACAAACTCCAGAAGACCTCTCTCTGTTTTCCTCTCACAGATGCGTTAGACGTCGGAGGCCACTGTATTTTGTTTCCTCTACTTCTTCTACTCTGTTTGCTGGCACATTAAATCACAGCATATACCTCCCACTTCTGACAAAACTAGACTTTGTGGAGCCCGGTTTAAGCTCAGAATCAGCTGATGTAGTTGCGGCTAATTAGCACTGACCCTGTCTAGAGCCAGTGTTTAGTTTGTCCATTCTAGGCTACTGTAGAAACAACACAGTGGACTCTGTGGAAAAGACCTCACTCCATATGTAGAAATAAACGGCTCATTCTAGAGTCAGTCTTAGTTTTAGGTGATTATACAACAAAAAAACATACAGTCATGAATATTATATACCATCTCTGCCAACATTTGCCACTGAATCCTACACACTGGACCTTCCTGCTATAGAACTGATATTTCAGTCTCCTGGGTTCAAGAGGAAACTTAATGTTAATGTTCAATGTTTAATAGGTCACTAATATCATTTGAGTTCTGAACAAAACCAAACAGATACAAGTGAAACAAAGAGCTTAATCGTTAGCTTGCAACAAAACAGGCAAAAATAAAATAATTCATTGTGGGAAAAATGAGATGTTCAGTCAGAACTTGATGTTTCAGCTGTGTATTGTTGTTGTTATGATGTTTTTTGGGTTCTTACTGAACTCTCTCACTCTCATTTGAAAGCACATGGAGGAACACGTGCTTTTGGAGGTCAACAGTAAGTTCATCTTTATTCTTTGCAAAGAAATGCATTTTTCTACAGTGTTCTGGAGGCGTTAATTATTGTGAAGATGTGTGTGTGTGTGTGTGTGTGTGTGTGTGTGTGTGTGTGTGTGTGTGTGTGTGTGGGAGGGTGGTGGGGTGTGAGAGATTTCCACGGGGACGGTACAGCTGATGCTTTTTTATTGGTCCCTCTGGCCTGAGCCAATAAACACCAAAGTGAAGGGACAACAGCTGGGGAACAATGATAGCATATTGATGATGTTTGTGCATGTGTGTGTGTGTGTGTGTGTGCATTAATGTACAAGCACAACATGTCTATCAGCACATTTACTGTGTGTGTCTGGATGTTTCTGTGTATGCAGCGTTCAAGTGTTGGTGCCTGCATCTGTGTGTGTGTACAGTTATGTGTATTCATGCTCGGGCTCTTTTGTGTGTGTGTGTGGGTGTGTGTGTGTGTGCAGCCATTATCTTGGGGTCGATGATTTATGATCTGTGTTATGACTTCCACAGGGGACATATAAAACTACAGAATGGCCCTTTATTGCCTTTCTTCTTTGTTTAGTCCAACGTTTCATCCATCACTCTGTTTCTCTTCCCTCTCTCTCCCATCTTGATCTCAATTTCTCTCTCCGTCCGTCTGCATCTCTCTAATTCGCTGCGGCTCTTTTCTCTAATAAAAACAGTTATTGATCACCTGTCTGCCGCACATCAGCCAAATCACCATTATTTGGTATTGTTGTTTGTTACAGTGGTGTAAGCTTTTGCTGTATCGCTTGGCGCTTTCCACAGAACGAACTGAGACAGCAAGATTGATGCAAGGCTGTCTGAGCCTGCACTCAGACTCATTTTGTGTTATCCTATTGGCTCTCCGGGCTCGAGAATAGCTAGAGATCTCCACAAAATTGTAATCTGAGGTTTGGGTCTCTGGAAATCGCTGTATAATCTACAATCTGCCCTGCAGAGATACAGAATAAAAGCTTCCATATCACAAAACAGGATGCCCCTTTCTCAGTCGCTGTGGACAAAATAGGTAATTATAAAAACACAGCTTCAGCGAGAGTGACATCAAGGATACAGTGGCTTTCATCACACACCCCACCTTTATTTGCCACGTGTGAGGGGAGTGATAAAAGCGCTACAACAGTGATAAGTGATGAGACCTTGGGCTGATAAATGATAAGGCTTTATGCTGATACAGCCAGAATGTGCTCATACTATCCTCACTGCAGAACTCAAGATATCAAACAGATAAAAATTAGTCCCCAAACACACCATGCAGTTCACAGTGGGGTGAATTTAAGAGGGTCTGAGGATCCGGAGTGAATTTGAGGAATGAAAACTGAATTTTTGGTCTCTTATTTGCACAATATATGTTATTTTATCCTCATTTCAGGGTGCGTTCACACTTGTAGTTTGGTTCATTAGTCCAGACCAAGAGGACTAAACATTAAGTATGAACACATACTTCAGTAACAAGTAAATGCTAGAATTCTGAAAACGTGACAGTATTTGTTTTTCTCCAGTCCTGCAGGTGCAGTGGATGCAATTCTTCTGGACCTTACGGGGCGGCATACACGCCTACAAATGTTCTTGTCTGCCGTTGGATACAAAAGGAAGAATAACAAGTCCACCAGCATGGAAGAACAATAACAACACATGGAAGAAGGCGACAAGTTCAGCTGCAGTGATAGCTTCACCTCGACTAATCGAAGAGAAAAGCGATTTGTCCTGAGGCCTTCGTCTTTCGTTAATACTTTGTAATGGGAGCACCATGTCTTTACACCATGCTATTAACACTAATGAGATCCTGAGCGTCTATTCTGCGCTGAGCGCTGCAGGTTTGGCATTTTTCTTCTGGTTGCCAAGACCAGACCTTTCAAGTGGTCTCAGTTCAGTCGTTTGGTTGACACCAGGGTTCGATGGACCGCTGTAACACCAGACCAGACAAACTGTAGGAAACAGGCACATGGACCTGAGTTGGCTTTAACTGAACCAAACAGGTCAGGTGTGAAATCACCCTATAGGCTCAATCAGGGTGCTTTCAGACCTAGAGTTGTCTCCTTTGGTCTGAATCAGGGACTAATTTCGTTCCAAAGTTGTATAATCACCTAGAGTTGGTTGGTGTTCTCACGGCAGCATTTACAAGCAGACCAGATCAAATGCCTTGTGTGAGAAAGCTGCTCTTGATTGGTCAGAATTTCCATGTGGGAAAAATCCAGGAAGTAAAGAAAACATTGAAGAAGAGTACACTGTCAAGATAAATGTGACACTTTCTAATGTCACAATGGAGGGACAACTACGCAGGTTGATTTTAGCGCTGCTCATCGTGGACTATATTGCTGTCATTGTTCATTTGAGTCAAAGCATACAGTTTGAAAACGAGGCGCGGCTCCAACTAGAAAACAATGTTTTGATGCATTGGATGTGCTGAATGTGCATATTAAGGCAGTACAGGAGGAGGCGCACATTAATAATCCTCCAGGACTGTAACATGCTCATGTTTAACCCAAACAATGTGTCATGTGACTGCAGTTGGTTCAGATCCAGGTCGGAACACGTTCTCACCACAAATGAACCGCACCAGAGTTCGTTTGTAACCAGACTGAGACCACCTCTTCAAGGTCTCAGTCCGGTTGTTTTGGTGCGCACCTGAGTGTGATTGCTGTGTTCACACCTGCCCAAACGAACCGCACTGAGGGGACAAACAAACTTGAGTTCGATTGAACCGAACCAAACAGGGCAGGTGTGAAAGCACTCCTATACTCTCTTTACATACAAAATTGAATATGTCCCTTCCAAACATTGCAAACATCACTGCGCTCATACTTCCACGCCTCCTTTATGACGGCATTAATACAGCCAATAGATGGCAAAATTTTCCCACAACAACAAACGAGGCGACGATGGAGGAGGCTGTAGTATTGTACTTTTAAACGGAGGCTGCGTTCAAGATGATGGCCTGTGTGGCTATGAAATATATCAACATGTGGGCAGAGAATTTCTTCTTCATCTCCTACAGTCAAATCTTGTTTGAACTACACTACCCTGCCTCCACGATCTCTGGTGGCACTGCTCTGTTTCATTGGTATCTGTAAGCTTTTAGAAAACTTGAACTCAGAGTATGGACAGAAGGCGTTTAAACGTTTAGCATCAATGAGCCCTGAGGCTAATGTAGTGGGTATGTAACAAAAAACATCATCAAAGTATTGAACAAAGCATATGTAGATAGAAATGCAGATAAACAGACAGAGTATAACTTTACTTACATGTACATGGGCTGTAGCTGAAGGTGGGAGGTCTTCTGAGGCCCCTGGTAACCGTATGAGTCGAACCCTCCTATAAAATCAACTGAACAAAAACACAACACCAATTAGAGAGAACATATGCCTCTGTGGTTATCAGCTGGGAACCTCCCACCACAGATGATTCACTGCATTAGGCCTCCTACACCTACGGAGGTCTCAACAGTACATTTTGAGGCCGAACCACCGCCTCTATCGCCGCTGCTCTTCCAGCTAATCAGGATTGTAGGCATGAAACTGCTTGCAGCGAAAATTTGGCCTCGACTATGAGAATTCTCCGATGCAAATCAAATTCTATTTTTAGGGGGGGAAGACTAAGACTTATGCGGCGATATATTTATGCCTTGAGAATACTCTTAACTCCTAAATTATCTAGGATGGCTCGGCAGATTCCCGGGCTGAGGAGCTGCCAGCAGGTGGTTGTTGCTTTCCTCAGACTGAGGCAGAGAGCCTGGACTTTTGAAGAGAGGAAGCCATGATATTTTTTTACTTTGATGTTGTAGAGCTCATAAAAGGGTACTTCCTCGCCTTGATCAGCGCCGTACTTTCTTATTTATTGAGTGAGGTTTCATAACATCAAGTACAATGTGGAATTTGGCTGTCACTGCAGAGATGAAAGTAGCTATAAGTATACCTTGAGCCTGCAACAAGCAGGGAGAGTCCAAACATCATGTGGAAGCCAAAGCAATTTGATTTCCAGCACTCATTACACTAATTAGTTTGTGCGTGCATCTATTAAAAACACCATTAATTACAAACATGAATATGTATGGAGCTGCTGTGTATTCATATCTTTATATCTCATGATGATGAGTGCGGTAAATACAATGCTGTAACTCTCCCTCTCATCAAACAGGTTCACATTTTGGGAAATATACTTCTTCGCTCTCTTGCTGAGAGTTAGATGAGAAGATCGATACCACACCACAACATATGATAATACAGCCAGCAGCTAGTTAGCTTAGCTTAGCATTAAGATTGGAAACAGCTGGTCTTTGCTCACAAGCACCTCTAAAGCTCAGCAAGTAACACCTTATATTGAGTTTGTTTCATTCTCACAAATAAAATGTAAATGGGTATCCAGCGGATACTGGGCGAGAGTTATGCAGGTTAAAGTTCACCTGCATGTCTTTGGACTGTGGGAGGAAGCTGGAGTACCTGGAGAAAACCCACATGCATGCAAACTCCACACTGGCGAACAAGGAACTCTCTTACTGTGAGGCAACTATGCTAACCACTGTACCACCCACTTCTTTTAGTGAAAAATCTCAATTTTCAAAAAACAGTTCCTCTCTCACAGCCGCTGTAGGCTGAGAAAAAAATAACTAATTCACTGGGCCGACTGCCCGCGACTTCTAAGGTGGGACGTTTACTTGTAATGTTACTCAGTGCATAAGTTAATGACGTGAACCCATCAGCGCACCTTAAAATTTAAAATGACAACTTTGACCATCACTTTTGACCATAGTTTTTATTGTCTCTCTTGGATGTCACAGACCTTTAGTAATGAGTGGATCTTCAAGTGTTAAAAAACATATATTAATTTCGACTGGATTATGTGAACTGCATATCTTCAAATCCTCACTAGGAGGAAAAAAAAGCATCACAGAGCGTTGTTCCTGTGGTCTACAGCAACACTAAACCCCTGAGCTTGCCTGAGAAGGACTAAATGCACAAATCTGCTATTTTTATATATTCCATGGACGAGGTGCAGACTGATGAAGGAGGAAATACAGTGAGTGCTGGACGGAGCAGTGAGTGACAACAACCCCACCCACATTTAAGAGTACTGTTTGCAGTGGAAACTCTAGGGTCTAGGTACCATGTCTGAAGGGGTACTGTTGGTTCCAAAGGTACCATACTGAAAGTGCTTGGTAGAAACGGGGCTTAACCGTCCTCACATACGTTTCTTTTTCTTTCAATTCAGATGTTGTGTAAAAATTCATTACAAGGCACCACATCTTAGCCATGAGTTTTCACACTCCTCCCTTAATCCTCCTCTTCCTCCTTCACCTCTCCCTTAATGCACTCATGTGAAATTGTGATTCCACCTCACGACGGGACAACAGACGATCTTCTTTGTCTATCAGCAGTTTTCCTGGACTGCTGCGATACTGTAATATTTTACAATCAGTCAGATCATTACGGTTGTTCGGTCAGATGATGCGGAGACGTTGCCCGTGCTTGATGTGCTCCTTCTTTGTGTGAATCCTTTTGTGGAGGAACGGCCTGGTGTGAACGCTGAAGGCTTCCTGCTGATTCATGCTGCAGTCAAACAGTCTCAGCAGAGTTTCTGCCGCGCTCGACCCTTTGAACGCAAGAGGAAATGGAGCCTCTAACCCTGTCAGTGGGCTGCCTATCACGCTGTAGCAGCTCAATTTAGAAATTCAGATATGTTATTCATAAGGCGCAGGCTCGTCCGATGAGCACATGAGAACATGACATATCCGCTCCAGATGCCAGAAACTGCAGTCTGATGTGTAAACGAACAGATGTGCTGATTTTTTAACAGTCAAATTATTTTTAAATGATTGTTGTATTTGGTTGTTTTCCAGTTGTGAGTGTTTACTATTGACTCAGGTGTCCCGGAGTGTGTGTGTAGCATCGGTACGCGTGTTGTTCTTGTGTGTACGTCTGATAAGAATCTGTCTGTCAAGGAGCTGCGAGACAGATAAGACTCACTATAATGATTAATCTCCCACACACAGACACAACCACACACCTATAAACACACTTACACACACACACACACACACACACACACACACACACACACACACACACACACACACACACACACATGCACAGAATAATTATCAGAGTAATTAGCTTTCTCAGCAACTCAAAATCTTCATTGGTCCTCAGTGAGTATTAGCTTCTTCACCCAAGGCACATTTCCCCACAAAGCTCCCTGATTATTGTTTAGTCTCCCAGACTGCATTATCGCGCAGCGCTCTTCCACAGCCACATTAAGGCTCACGGCTCGGCAACGCCAGGATTACAATGAATCCCAAAATCATTCTGGAGAAAATTGTCTTCTTGTCACATGAAAATGATGCATGTGACATGACGCTGCCACTGCGTACATATTCATTAAGGCTTAATAGTGGCCTGGAACCTCAATTTGAATCCTGATTCCGTCTGATAACATTTGTCCCTTGAGAAGAAGTGTGAAAATCACTCGCGTGGCTTACAGTATTATCGCTCATTTGCGTGCAGCCTGCATGCTTTTCCTCATCTCTGTGTGCTCTTGTTTCCTCCTGCAGTCCAAAGGTATAAAACTGAGGTGAACTGGAAGCTCTAACTTGGCCGTAGCTGTGAATGTGTTTGTCTATATGTCTTAGTCCTGTGATAGACTCCTCCTGTCCGGGGTGTACCCCGCCTCTTGCCCAATGCACGCCAGACTCCAGACGCCAGCTCCCAACACTTGGACAATGGATGAATAGATGGTTAGCTGATGATGGGTGATGGTGAAATCAGTCTGAATTTGTAAAAGCAGCTGAAAACTTGAAGTGTTTCTTTATTCAATTCAACTCAATTTTATTCATAAAGCCCACATCACAAATCACAATTTGCGTCAGAGGGCTTTACACATCTATCTGTCCTTGGACCCTCTCAGCGGATAAGAAGAAACTCCTAAAAAAGCCCTTTAATGGGGAAAAAATGGTAGAAACCTCAGGAAGAGCAACTGAGGAGGGATCCCTCTTCCAGCAGGGACAGACGTGTGTGTACAGAACAGATCAACATAATAAACGACAGTGATCCATTTGACAAAACGACATATAAAAGAAGGAGAGACAGGCAGAACATTAAATATCTATGCCTACAAACCATTTCACACCAAACACTGATTTTGTGGTTTGTTACGAATATTCGGATAGACCTCGATTTCAGTGTAATTCCGCCTGTAGAAATATATTTTTGACCAATGAAATCCTTTGTTCCAACTAATATCATACCTCGAGGTTGTAGCTTGCTTGCTGCCAAAATGGGAACTTGGATCTTATGGGAATGGGATCAGTCCTAATATTGTATGACAAACACTAAATCAACAACAGCTAAATAAAGGACAACACATGGCCTGAGATCGCCCAGCAGCTGCTTACATTTAAAAGTTGGACACAGATCGGGACTAGTTACAGTACAACAGCATCAAATTTAGGGTCCAATTAGTTTATGTGTTATGTAGGTCAGTGGTTTTCAAACTTTTTGTGCCCAAGGGTGAGCGAAAATCTCAAGGCACACCTGTATTTATATCTGTGCACAACAGCCTCTATAACATGTGTTATCACGACATAAAAGTTTGTTTTTATTTACTAATGTTAAATAACAGTTGACAACCAACTATTACTCGTGACATATTCAACAAAATGATTCAAGAATTCATTTTAAACGTTTTAAAATTACATCAAAGCACCAATAACACATCTATTTAAATGGGAAATAAGGTAAGATAACGAGATGTGTCACACAATTATAATTCCCGCATGTTAATGGTGAAAAAAAGTTCCCTGTTTTAGGAAGAGTTTATTAGGAAATGTGTGTACAACTTACTAATACAGTCAATTAAAAATTCATTTCTAACTTTTTTGTAGTTGATAATTGCAATAATAATGCGTGGTTATCGTAAAATCCCACGGCACACCATTTGAGAACCAGTGATGTCGGTAACAGTGACCTCTTACATTCTCTGTCTGGAGAGGTTTTTGTTTTGTGGAGTGGACACAGGCGTTATTTAGGAAGATGCTTACTGTTTTCTTTTTTTTTCTTTTTATAAAAATGGAACACAGCAATGCAGATAATTCGCACTGGACCTGGTGTACATAGCTGTCATGTGAAAAATTTGCTTGCAGATCTTCCATAGTCCTGCACCGTGTTTTTGCACTTCTTTTAAATAAGAAGTTTGGAGCGAACATTCTTGGGTGTTACATATACATATATTATCACTTTTTATCAGGACTGTGTTGATGTGCTTTGATCAGATTCATTTGGCAGAGCTGGCAACACAAGCAGACAACCATAAAACTGTCATTATGTTTTGATTCAAATGGCTAAACCCTGATTGGTGTATGAAAATTTGCATTGTGCTATTTTCCAAACCAGTGACAAAAGCAAGGTCAAAAACAAAACTACTCGGGCTGGTAGAATACAGTGACCTTTATATAGATGGAAAATTTAGAAACTTTCAGGATTTAAAACATGATCAGGGTCTATCAAACTGAGATTTTTGCTGTTTTTACAACTCTCTTTTTTTTCAAATTGATTTATTTTAATTTATTTCAGTTTGCTCATGGGTTGAAATATCCTTTGTAAGTTAATTTTTATTCAACATACCACTAATACCATCTCTGAACAAAGTCACATAACAAATGTTTTATCTTTATTCGATTGCTTCATTACTTTTTTCAAAGAACAAAGGAAGAAAGGGGGAAAAACAGAAAACGTCGTAATTATGATGTGCTCTGAAAATTGTTCTAATTTTGTTCTAAATTAACAAAAAAAAAAAAATCCCAATCTCTCAATTTATATATTTGTCACATGAAATCATTTCTTCATGTGCATAAAAAAGACTGTAATAATGACTTTATGTGTATGATTGGGGATGGTGATGAGGTGGTGGTTGCAGGGTCTAAGTCCGTGTCTTCGTGTAGGATCCTTATGTCCTAAGAGCAGAAGCTCTTCCTGAGCCTCTTAGTGCTGTTAGGGTGTATATGTCACCTTCTTCCTGACCTCAACAGGGAGAAAAGGCAGTTATCCAGTTGGTTGGGATCTTTTATGATTCTCCTGGCCTTATTCTTGCAGCACATTGTGTAAACCCCTTTAGGCAGGGTAGAGCAGGGCCTAGAGCAGTGAGTTCAGCTGAACAACTACTCTTCGCAGGGCCTTGCGGTCCTGTTTGGTTCTGTTTCCGTGCCAGGCTTCGTAGAAATTTCTCAGTATTTGAGGGCATACCTGGAGGCAAAATAGTCTCTGTCTTGGCTTTCTAAACCTCTGTGTCACCATGTCAGTAAACCTGTCCACCATCTCCACCAAGTTCCTTCCCTGCTTCTTCCAAAGTCTGCTATCATCTCCTTAGTTTTGCTGTACAGGAGTAAGTTGTTGTCCTGCTACCAGTGGGTCAGGTCCTTTTTTTCTTTCAGGTAGTCCCTTTCATTGTTACCTATGATTGGGCCCACTTCAGCTGTGCTGTCAGCAATGCTGGAGCTGGATGTTGCCACACAGTTGTGTGTGTATAGAGAGTACAGCAGGGGGCTCTAAACGCAGCCCTGGGGTGCTCCGGTGTTAAGGATGAGGGTGGAAGAAGTGTGTCCGCCCACTCTCACCACCTGAGGTCTGCCTGTCAGGAAGTCAAGGATCCACATACACAGTGAGGTGTTTAATCGCAGCTCCCGGAGCTTTGTGACGGGCTCGGAGGAAACTATGGTGTAAACGCTGCACTGCAGTTAATAAACAGCGATCTAACATGTGGAATAAACAAAACTGATCTATTTTTGGCTGAAAATAATGTGTTTGTGAAGGACTCCATCACTCAGAGTGAGGAGGCGATTGGGAAAAAAGGTTTTCATGGCCTTAATACAACAAACTGATAAATTTTAATCTTCTTCCTGAGATTTCAGTTGTTACAGTGAAAATAAAAATGATTTAACAAGCAGCATTTTACATATCACTAAGCACATGAACTCTCACATGGATACGCAGCGTACTCCTCCAGCTCTATCTGATTTGAAATTGTTGTTTAGTTCCAACAAGCTCTTTCTCTCTCTTTCAGGGTGCAAAACAGGAACGTGCAGCATCGAGAGCCAAGGGCCAAAATACAACAGTTGAGCAAAGGCCAAATAATAACTGTTGGACATTAATTATTTAGACACAGAACAAGTGGCATTTTAGGTTTCCTGTCAACACAAAGCTTATTAAAATGCAGTGTTATCTCAAAATAACCCCTGATACTCAATTATACTCCATAAAAGTGGGATAAATACGGTGTTACATCACTTTTAACTGTTTTTAAACTACATTAATGATGATTTAATATTTATCTGTGACCTTATTGAACACAGTTTTGTCACATGAAGAGCTTTTAGAGACAGACGTTGGGATAGTATCTGGTGCTGACTGGGGCTGGGCGATATGACGACTATGTACAATAGATTGATATACTTTTAAGCAAGATATCGATTTAGACAATATCGATATAGGGTCAAGTTGCCTAAGAGAGACACGGAGCTGCTCCTCTGTTTAATCTGTCTGTTCATTAACAGGGATTTATACTTGTGTGTCAGACCCTACACTATAGCCTACATACATGGCCTACCCCATTATAAGCAACAAAATCAACTAAACTTTACCGCACAAGTTTAATGTGCAATGGTGTGTGTGTGTGTCACTCTGCAGTTACACCTCCAAAACACTAGTCAGGGTTTCTACGGAGTGCTGTAAAGTTTAGTTGATTCAAAACACACATTAAACACACATTAAACATGGCTTAATAGAGACAATTGCAAACACAAGTACACAAATCAGCTTCACTATAACTCGCAGCATTCACAGACAAACACTTGTCTTTATCTGGACACATTTTCCCCACAAATACAACATGCTAATGTTATTAGCACAAGCCTATGGCATTTTACATTGTATAAATTAGCCTAACAGCTAGCAAACTTTTCAGAGAGACAACAGCAACATTTAACAAAGGTAACATTACGAAATTCGGCTCCATTACAACTCACAAGGTTCACTGACAAAACAGCTGTCTTATACTAAACACGTTTTCCAAACAAATACAACATGCTAACGTTATTAGCACAAGCCTATGGCATTTTACATTGTATAAATTAGCCTAGCGACGAACAGAGATTTCCTCTGCTCATATGAAGCCAGGATAAATCACACACAAGACTTAAAATGCTATTTTTGTGGAGGCTTTATTGTCTTCACAATTTATTGTTTCTTATCTGTGAAATTAAAGTAAATAAAAGTTTTGTTTTCACTGGTTTCATCTTACAAAAATAGACAGGAGGTCTGCCTCACTGTGATGTGTAGTTACATTTCTGGGGAGGTGCACGTCAGGTCGTGGGGTAGGTTACATAGGTACTGTGTCGATTTGATGCAGAAGTATAAATCTCGCATCAGTCTACAGTGAGACGTCGGTCTACAAGTTGCACATGCTACGCTAAATCATTCTGTGAGATGAAATTCCCACAGTAGCACATGTACAATACTATGGGCCTTTTCCACTGTCACTATTGGCCGTGCCGATTGCGTTTCCATTATCAGTTTAGACATGCCGTGCCATGCCGAGCTGTGCCAGAGATAGACCTTCTCTGAACTAGATCCAAAAGCTGGGCTGCCCGCCCTCAAGCGAGTAGCAGTGATGTCTCGCCAACTGCATCCAACACCCGACAACCCCGCTTCTTCCCGTAAAACAAGCCGTGTGTGTGTTGAGAGACTCTACTCCCCTCTGTCTGCAGGAGACCAGAGAGAAAGGCGTCTTTAAAAGTCTGTGTTCAGCTCTCAGTATGTCTGTAGCTTCTAACTGGATCTCTGTGGTTTGGAGTTTAGTTTCTCTCCTGCGTCCTGTTTTTACTTTAGATATCTGCTTTACTTTACTGTTTCATGTTCGCTATCAGCCGTATTAGAAGTTGTGTGAAGATGCTGCTCGAAAACTCAACATTTCCTTATTTTGCTGCTTCACAATAAAAGTTTATACATGACAAAATGACAGGGGGCTTTTATTGTGAAGAATCTACAGGAAATTAAATGTGTTTATCACAGAATTAGTGGAACTTTGTTAGCAGCTTCTCTTTGATAAAGGCAAGTGTTATAGTACAGCAGGGAGGAAGAGTAAAAGCAGAGACAGCCACAGTGAGATGTTGATGAATGCTCTTACTGCACCTCTACAAACAGCTCACCTCCAACAGGTAAACTTCTTTTACCTGCCTTGCTGTGCAAAAACACACGCAGCAAAAATAACAGATCTTAGCCGTGGACATGAAGCCCATTTCAGAGAAATACCAAGATCTGAATTTCTGTCCGTATCGCCCAGCCCTATGCTGACCCACAGTCTTCTAACAAACAGTAATGATCTTCCCTGTCAATCTCAATCCCCAGTCTGCTCCGAGCAGGAAGGAAAGCAGGAAAGCTCGTCCTCTCTCAACTATTTCCACTGATCCAGTCTGCATTTATCACCTATCAATATTTATGTGTTAGCAAACACCATCCTCGATTCAGTGTTGAATAAGACATGCCTGGGTATTGATCCTCGGCTGCGTCTACTTTAATGGAATAACTAAACTCATGGCCTCAGGTAAATGGGCTCATTCGAGTTAATGCTCAGAGACACGCGCTGCGTTCAAAATGCAACAATCGCGGAATTAACATGTTGATTTGCTTCATTTTCCTCCTCTGTTGCTGGTGTTACTCTTTAAATGTGATCCATTTAGTCTGTGTAAATGCTGACTAAATGGTAGTCAGCGTTGAACACTTCCCAATCAGCAGGGTTGTATTGATGAATTGATGTATTGATAAGAGACTGAATGAAGATTAATGATGTATGAATGGATGGGTGAACATGTTTTGTTAGTCGTTCCCTCCTCATCCTTTAGATTCTCCCTGTGACTGTTGCTCGGCGGTGTAAAGTGGTGAGTATGTGGGTGAGAGGCATGAATGAAAGACAACTTTGATCTAGCATGAATCTACCTAACACTCCTCATCCTTCACTCCCTCTCTCTCTCTCGGCGTGTCACTGTAAATGAATGAGCCTGGCTGCAAAATCTGGAGGCTACAGGTTTCACTTTGAATTCTGTCGAAGTGTCAGCACATCCCCTCAGTCCAAGATGGCTTCATTCAAACAGCTGCTTCGTTACCAAGACAGAGAATGAGAGATGAGCCAGGACAGAGGGATTGAAGAGAAAGGAGAGGAACAGATTGAATTTACTTCCTGAACTCGGGAGCGGCAGACACATAAACTGAATCCTACTTTATCAAATGTATTCCAAGATGACAGCTCGCTAACCCCGTGATTGTTGAATCACACATTGGCAACCATAACTAAGCACAGCAGGCCTACCAAGCTTTAACTCTCCACATACTGTGCGATACACATACAAGAGTGATACTTGACATTTAAGGAGTTTGGAGAGTGGTGCGTTATTGTGACCTTTCCAAACAAAAAAACACAAGAGCAAAAGTGTAAGGAATGGATTACAGTGTGTTCGTCTGCTGTAACGTGAGCTGCATAAGCTAATATTTATGATACTTCAGCATCTTAGCTGTCGCCTTCTTGGATTTTTGGAGCCAGAAATTTTTGGGCGAGAGGGTGGAGCTGTGGAGGAGTGAGGGGTGGATCTGACTGTCACTCAAAGCAGCCATGCCTTTAGTTATGCTTAAGTTTAAGCCTCAATTAAATTTAAACAAGCAAGTCTTATAAAAATTCACGCTCCACAAAGTTGTCATGAATGTTGAAATTAGTTACAGAGACCAAAACCGGTTTGTGTACCAGGCTGTAGACATGTTTTTTTTTCTGCTTTAAATGTGGGCATTTTAACATGGGGGTCTACAGAGTGCTGCAGGGATGATGCTTTTTGTAGGCCAACCTGGAGGTCAGCGTTGCTCTGGTTCCCTCGACGAAAAGCTGATGGAATTTTTCTATTGGACTTTGGATTATTGCAGAAAATAAGCTTACATGTTTCCTTCAGCAAGATAATCTTCACAAATAAATGCCACTTGAAGCCTAAATGCAATCACCAGAAGTACAAAGCTAATGTTAGGCTATAAACAAACTACACCATGGCCGCATGACTTTAACATGGCCACCACAACGAGGCTGTAAAGCCATGTTTGTCACACTGACATTCTGTAGTCTCATTTAGCTACTCAATCATCTTTTTTAAGACAAACAGAAGCTTCAAAATTCATGAGTGGGGTTTTCATTCATGTATTTGTTGTAAAACAAAACGTAAAAGTCTCTTAAGCTTGTGTTAACCACAGACCTTATTATGAACAGCTATTACTGTGACTGGAGCAGCTACGTGACTCCCCCAACATACCTACACGTCTATCCCCATCAGCGCCCTTTGCTCCTTGGCCTGGAAGCTGAAGCCCCAATGAAAATGCTAAATTAACGATTAGCTAGCTATGAAGTATTAGGTTAAAAGAGAGGCGGTTAGGATTACAGTAAGGGTAATGGTAAGGGTTACATCTCGTTGCAATGAAATTCAGGTGCACTCAAAGGCTGGGCTCATATATAAACAGTAATAAAATAGTAAAAATAAATAAGTAAATGCCTCCATTCCACTCATATTATATTATATACTCATAATTTTTGGGGTGGGGGCTTTTTGGATGTGATGTAAAACATGTGTGTGTGTGTGTGTGTGTGTGTGTACTTACAGCTATCCTCTTCTTCTGAAATGAGCTTGACCACATAGCAGGCGTAGATGAACCCCATCAACTAGAGACAAAGAGAGCAGCAAAAAACAGAGGAGGGATTATTCTTTTGTGTGAGACAGACAGATAAACAGACAGATAAACAGACAGACAGACAGACAGATAAATACACAGACAGACAGATAACAGATAAACAGATAACACAGAAAGCACATTGAACAAATTGTTGGAACAGACAGAGAAAACAGGTGTTGGTGTAAGTGGAGCAGAACAGCTCTGTGGTATTTTGCTCCAAAATAGAGCACTTGAATCAATGGAGACACACACACACACACACACACACACACACACACACACACACACACACACACACACACACACACAAGAAGACTGGAATCTTCAATGACAACCTCAAGGTTAGCCTAAAGTTTCATGGTTGCACAGCTGCACAGACTGTTTTAATACTCGTAATCATAACATACGACTGTTAGGAAAATTCACAGTGTCTCTAAAAGACGTTGTGGATAAACCTAAGTGAGACTGTGATCACTGAAACTGACTATCAGCTCCTTATATTGCTTTGCCGATGCTACGATGTCAATGTAGATAGATTCATATCTGTTCCTAACGTCAAAATGAAAACCCACGCCCACTCTGACACGTCTCTGCTGTGCCGGGCCTGTAACCAAACGCAGAGGTGTTCCTCATGTTGTTCTCTCTCACGGTCTCACCTCCGTTTGAATCCATTCACAAACCTGAAAACATAACGGCTGCAGACTGAAGAATGAAGGAGCGACAGTGCTGTGTGTGCTCCTGTGCTGCCATCGCTACAAAAACAGATAGCACCAAATGTGTGTGTGTGTGCAGTGTTTAGACAGTGATATAGCAGTCCTCACTAGCAGAACACCTTTGCTCTCTGATCCGCTCTCCCATTGGCTGTCTGTTTCCAAGGCGACCTGTAGGAGGTGGCTGATTGGAGCGAAGATGCAGCAAGGTGCGGTCAATGTAAGGTCGGCTTTTTAGTGACCTTATTACCCCCGTGACGACAAAGGAGGAACGAGAGACAGAGATGTGGAGAGGATGGAAGATGCAGGCAGACAGTGATGGAGGTGTGTGTGTGTTTGTGTGTGTGTGTGTGTGTGAGCTGTTAAACTCACACATTAGCCTGAATAAAGAGACCTGATTGTCCAAAGGAGGATTTAAGTGTAGGAAAAAATGACATTGACCTGGTTGGTATTCTATTGACTACATGGACACATGCCAACACACACACACACACACACACACACACACAAGGCCATACACAAGCACGTAAACACACAGTGAGCTGCAAATGTGAACAACTACATTTGAGATTCAGAGTATATCTCAAGGTCTTGACCTCATTTAGTCTAAATAATGTTCAGCTCCCAGAGCACCTCTCTCCTCCCTGCTTTTCTCACTTTCTCCCTCTCAGTATTTCCTTCCTGCTCCTGTTCCTTCCTCTTCTCCTACACTATCTATTTCTTTCCTTCCCTTTTTCGTTATTTTTCTCTCCCCCCATTTCTCCTGCTGTCTCTGACAAGTACATGAGTCATAGAAATATAGTGTTTTGCTCAGCGGGGGATAAATTTACTTAAAGCTGAGCCAAATATTGGAAGTAGACAATGCTGCCAGTATCAGCATGGGGATCAACTGTGATGAGAAAATCAATTTGGATTACATAGGAGGCCTTATGTATCGGAAATGCTTCGAAAATTACCGCTGGTCGAAGGCGCTGACAAGCTTCACTGGCTGCAAAATCTCTGCTGTCACTGCCGCTGACAGCAGTTTAAAAGACAGCTTTTATTTTGAAATATTAGAACAGGGGTTAGCGACATAATTGTTCATCAATGTGTATCATTCATTCATTTTCCGTAACTGCTGATCCTGTTGGGGTTCGCAGCTGACACTGGGCGAGAGGCAGGGTACACCCTGGACAGGTCACCAGACTATCACAGGGCTGACACATAGAGACAGACAACCATTCACACTCACATTCACACCTACGGACAATTTAGAGTCACCAGTTAACCTGCATGTCTTTGGACTGTGGGAGGAAGCTGGAGTACCCAGAGAAAACCCATGCTGACACAGGGAGAACATGCAAACTCTGCACAGAAGGGCCCCTCTCCCCAAGTTCAAAACCCCCCACCCTGGGTTTGAACCTTGAAATACTCCATTGTCCTCCCCTTTTGTTGTTTGAAGTGCTGGTTTTAAGCTCCCATCTTACAGTCAAATCACACTATCTTGCAGTGACTTGCAGCTCTTGAAGTTTTCTGCCATTTCCTTGATGTGTTGTTCTGACTGATATGACAGTGTCTTATGTTCTTGATTTTATTGTGTCTTTGTTTGGTGAGCCATCAAAGAAAACCTTAGAGCTACAGACAGAAGCCTCCTTAATATGTGCGCCATAAGTGAGTGACTTCATTACCATCTGTATATCAATAACACTGTGGTACGCTGAATTCATGAAGAAAACATGTGAAGGAAAACTTTCCTAGCATGCGTCAATGGCGAAGGAAGAATCCAAAAACTAAGAAAATTCCACTGCAGAGCCATTTTAGATTTAAAGGGATATTTCATCCACAAAATGACCATTTGTTAATTGGTTACTACCTCATGTTAAGATGAGTGGGGTGATGAAAGTTTGGTTTTATCGCATACCTCCATGGTAAACGAAGAATCCAAAAACAGAGAAGACTCTTGATGAATTTAGGTAAATAGAAACACCAACGGAAAAACTATATCAAAACATCCATTTGCAAACTCTCACACGACTCAAGCAGCATTATCCGCTGCTTGTTCATCCAGTCGCATGCTCCATACTTCCCAAACACACACATTTTTGCTAAAACCTTATTATTCAAAACACTTCCGTGTATGAGTAGCACACATGGACAAGTGTGTGCATTTGAACTCTTCTCATGCGTTCCAGGCGTGCAGGTGTGATACTCTTCCGTGCATTACAATTCTAATGCGTAAGTGTAGGGCTTCACCCGCTCGGTTGGGCAAGTGGGTCAGCGATCTACTTGCCCGAAGTCAAATTGTTTTAGTTATTAGCAGTAACACAACAGAATTGGTTAACGCTCATGAAAAATGACCCTGTTTTATCCACTTAACTCTTAAACTTGCGGCAACCTGCGCAATACATAGTTGGGAGTTTTGCCCACATTCTCTATCGCCACCCAACTAAACTCCTGCTTCCAGGATAATTAAAATGCTAGCTTGCGCTTTAGGTTATAATTTTGTCTTTAGTCACCGCCATTTTCTCACGAGTGCCTGATAGATACTGAGCGTGTGCACATCTCAACAGAGATGAGAGGGAAGCGAGACGGCTCACTCCTTAGCTACTTCCCATCGCCGGCCCAAGAAAAAACAACATGTTTAATTCGTTTTTGCTAGATTGACTAGCCCAATGTGTAACTTTACTTCCCCCAGGCAGTAGGGACATTGTTTTTGTTGAGCCCTGCAGAGTTTTAAATTGTAAGGTATTAGTGAAAATGCAGGTGTTTGAGAAGTACTGAACATACCACTGGATAAATAAGACTTAGATTGCACTGCACAAGATGTGTGAGAGTTTGTAATCTGATGTTATGATATAGTGTTTCTGTTGTTAAACATGGACCCTTATGACGTCAATACATCAAGAATTTTTCTCAGTTTTTGGATTCTTCGTTCACACATGAGGAAAACAATGTTTTTTCACAAATTCAATATAACAAAGGTGAGTAACTGACATACAAATGATATTTTTATAGGGATAGTATTACTTTAAGACGACCTCCTGCCACAGACCTGTCCTGTCACCTGTCCGCTGCCACTCCAGCTGAAATGATTCACTGTCAGTGTTCACTTTTAGTGTCACAAAGTCAAAATGTTGTTTAAAAGACTTTCAGGAGTTTGGGGAGTTTTCTGTCACATGCAGTAAAAGCTGAACCGGAGCCCGTTCTGTCTTCTGCAGGCTCATTGCCTCTGAAAATGACTTTTGGGTGCAGTTTTGTTAGTACCACTGAACAGAGTGCAGAGAGCCGTGCCACCCTGCGATAGAGAACATTTGATCAGCTGTGACAGAGTGCGTTTCTCTGCACATCAATATCCTGTTAATATTCTGGATGCTCAAGTATTCTGTTTCTGTGTTGCTGCATGTAAACATAATATCCTGTTTACAATAAGCCTGATTTGATCTTCTCTTGATGTGAAGGAACCCAAATAAGATAGCGGGGAGCACCAATATCAGCTGTGGAGTTGTGACGTGTGTGCGCCTTATCTTGTTTCTTGTTAGAGTTCTGGGTCTGAGTGGGTTTGGTGCCTGCAGTTATATTTGGACTCTCCTGCTGTTCGTGGACCCTGAACACTCATGTATCTATCATTCTGAGTTTTGCAGGGATAAAAAAGTTCTCCATAAGATATGTTATATCTAAAGTAGAGAATAACATCTCCTACAACAGATGTTGATATGACTAAGATTAAGATCAGAAACATCCAAACAACCATCCACATCTCTTAGCCCACAGCGCTGCACACTGACCTTGAAGGTAACTTTATTTATTTCTTTTCTAGTCTGCAATATTTTCCTCACAGTGACTCATGCATTCAAGCTCACTGCTTTCAGCTTATTATATTGCCAAGAAATGAAATGAGAAAAAGGAAGTGGAGACAAAACCAAACATAACCAAAGGTTATGTTGGGAAACCTGATTCTATGAGAATGAATTGATTACTTCATTATTATTATCATTAGGGATGTTAACGGTTAATCATTAATCCCTTGACTATTAACTGGCTAACCATAGAGAATGTTTTTTGTTGGCATTATGACAGCTGCACTGGTAGTTTAATTAATGTCTTGTGGGTTTAGGCAGGTGGAAGGAGGCAGGGTCAGCACTGACGTTACACTTGAGGTTTGGTGGCATTGACTCATTAGCCGCAATTAAGCCGCACCTGTAAAAAGAGCTGGAGAGGCCTCTGAGCTAAACAGGCGCACCACAAGGAAGATGCCAGAGGCAAGACATTCTGGAGACAAAAGAGACTGAGAAAGCGTTTGAAACGCCACCACGAATTATCCTTGTAAATACCCATTTACTCTGAACAACCACGAAAAGCAGCGAGCTGGCCGACTACTCTGACAGAACGGCACCTGAGGGGTGTCCAGCAGATTCGCCCAGTCTGAATGAGCTGGTTGTGAGGGGTGAGAGTGATGGCCTGGCGGCGAGTCAACCACACACAACTCCCAGACAGGAAAGGTCGCACCCACCCAGGTACACTTCTCACATCTAATGCAACACGTAGGGAGAGGTACTAAGTTATGGGCTTGCTAGCCTTAGTTGATGAGGTTTCACAAGACAGGTTTAGCACAGCAGCGTAACAGTCGGTCATGCATGGCAGTCTGTAAGTTAATTTTGCTACTCTACAGTGCACTGCACTGTGCACCACCTTGGTCTGGTGGGAGCTAGCTAGCGGCGCCACTCATTTGATAATTACTGCTAATAACGTTGTGCCGACCCAACAGTGTTGCTGTGGAAACAGTGTGCCCATCCTTTGGTCTCTTCCCAGCTCGCCTGGGTGTGTGAGTGACTCAGTTTTAAGCCACATAAACCTTTTAGCATCACTGTTAGCACTGTTTGCAGTTACAACACAGCTTGTGGTGCTAACAATGTTAAAGGGTCTCTTTGGCAACAAATAAAGCCACTTGCTCACCAGGGCGACTTGAGACGAGACCAAAGGGTTGGCGCAACGTTTCTGCAGCAACGCATCCTGCCACCAGGGCAGCAATGCTAACGGTAATCACTGAATGAGTGGCACCACTAGCTGCGCAGTGCAGAGCCACCAAAGCTAATGTTAGCTAATCAATAGAGACTGGAGGGTGGGCAGTGGGCACTATGTTTCTGCATGTTCACATGGCTGGCTGGTTGAAGTCAACAGAAAATAAAATAAAAGGCAAATCATTTACATCCCCAAACATTAAAAATTTCACCACCTCTAAATGGATAGCACTATAGCTCAGTGAGTCAATGGAGCACCGGGATAAAAGGAAAGACTTTTGTCATAACCTGGTTACTCAAGATAATCCACAGACCTTGTTGTGAGCAGTTTCATGTAGGAACTGTTTTCTTTCTACCAAACTACACCCACTAACTGTATCACCACACAGAAGGAAGCATGCATCTACTCATGGAAGAGAGGTTTGTGCTCGTGACAGCATGAGATGTAAACATTGATGGTGTCCTCCTCAGCTAAGCTGTAACATTAACTAGCTCAGTGGTGCTAGGTAAGCTAACAGTAGATGCATGCTTCCTTCAGCGTGGTGATACAGTTGACCGGTGTAGTTTGCTTGAAAGAAAATAGTTTCAACATGAAACTGCTCACAACAAGGTCTGTGGATTATCTTGAGTAACCAGGTCATGATTTCTGGAAAGAGACATTGATGTTGAGTTTTTCAAAGGTTTTTTTGAGCACCACAAGCTGAGTGCCATCTAGTTCCATTATATTTGAGAGAAGGCAGACATCTCTACGGCTGATATCTCCAACACTCTGCAACTCACACCAAAACAATCTAGACTGAAAAACAGCACTACAGGTAAGAGGAAACATAAGTATTTTTGATTTGAGGGTGAACTGTGGCTTTAAACTTCAATTTCTTTCCACTCTTCAATTTTCACTGCCATTTCAGCTTCTTTCACTGACTGTGTTTCAAACACCACTTCAACTACTTTCAGTATTTCAACTATTTTTTTCTTAAGAAAAATTATATTTTCTAGTTGTTAAATATTTTGAGAAGCTAATGATATTAATAATACAATTAATAAATTAGCCATTAATAACGGTGAGTGGCCACAGTTCGTGTGCATGTAAGAATAAAGAATGAGAAAATGTATTTCAGCTTCTCTCCTGGTTCTCTTTGTTGTTGTAGATATTTCTTCCCTGCTTTGCAGCTTCTGTCTGCATTTGGATGAACTGAATTAAAGCGAGCCGCTCCCAGGTTTCTCACACAGACACTGGTTCCCTTTTTTTCATTTTGTCTGTAGATTAGGGTTACCTAGTTACCGCAGCAATACTGAAGGGTGTTCGGTGTGACGAGTGGAAATGGAAATAGCTCCACTTCAGCGTGGACGGGGTCCCTGCCCTGATCAGCCTGACAAGCAATAACTTGTACAACTTCACCACTTCACCTCACAGAGGCATGTACCTCATTCAGAGCAGAAACCATTTTAATGGGGTTTTATGTGCACGGCGACACACACTGTCCCAGGAGGCAGGAAGACTGTCTTTATCCCATTTCCTAAAAATACTGTGCAGCAGGTGCTTGTTGCCATGATAAACAACGTAGTTAGTTAAGCAACAGTGAGTCAGCAAAACCTGGTGGCATTATCTTAAGGCAGAGAAGAATAATGGTATGGGTAATAAACTGTCAAATGTACCTGTTCGTGCCTCTCTGCTGGTTGACTGTAACATTTTTCCCCTTCAGAGCTTGAACAGAATGTTCTGAATAAATGTTTGCAATGATGATGAATCCAAATTTGGCTTCCTGCACTGCAGACGCACCCTCTAGTTTTACACTGTCTTCCCAATTATTTTATACCATCTTGGTGTGGCATGTAAAGGCTGATTTATGGCTGTACCTGTAGCCTATGGTGGTGGCCTACGCCGGTTGTGTCTGTGTCTGTGTTGCTCTGCAGTTACACCTACAGATGGTGAAGGGGTTTCTATGCCACTGTGTGAAGTGCAGTGAAGTGTGATTAAACTAACACACATAAAACACACATAAAAGATGGCTTAAAAGCAACAATATTAAACAAAAGTACAAAGTTATGTTCTATTATAAAGCTGTGTTCACACTATGAGCAACACAGCAACAGGTTACAAGTCTTTTTGTATGGGAGCCGGTCACACGCAGCTATGAAGTGACATCAAACATTTGTCACTGCAGACAGGCGTGACGCAGTACAGATCAAAGTTTAGCTGGCTTCAACAGTTTTCAGCGCTCTAATGAAGCAGTGAAGCATCAGCCAAAGCTATGTCTTTGTCTCCAGCTGCGGTTCTGTGTTATTCAGCTTAGTTAGCTGATGTTGTGCTAGCTTTATGTGCACCGCGGTGCACACAGGGACACCATGGGACGCAAAATGTGACGTTAAAATGGGGCTCAGACACTGATCAAAAGCATAGTTTGTTTGCTTAGTGGCAAGTAGCAGACACACACAAGCTCGTGACAATGCAACTACGTCAATAAGCATTTGAGCAACACTTCAGCAGTGAACGAATGATAATGTAGCTGATCATGTTGTTGTGTTGTTGCTCCTGGTGTGAACTCAGCATTATTCACAAGGCTCACAGACAACATAATTATCCCCACAAATAAAACATGCTAACATTATTAGCATTAACCCATGACATTTTACATTGCATAAATTAGCCTAGGTGCTAGCACACCTTTCCTCTACTCATATGAAGCCAGGAACAATGGCAACATTTAACAAAGGTAACACAAAATCCCCATTGCATAAATTAGCCTAGCAGCTAAAGGACTTTTCCTATACTCATATAAAGCCAGGATAATTCACTTAAAATATTTAAAACAATAATTTATTTTTTCTTATCTGTGAAATAAAAGTAAGCAAAAGCTTAATTTCCACTGAGGAAAATGGTTGCATGTCAGGGAGGTGAATGCCAGGCTACGGAGTAGAGTTAGCATCTATGTAGAGTCTGTGCTGTAGCTACTGTGTCAGTTCAACAAAGAAGTGTAATACCCACTTTAGCATGCTAACATTTGCAGGTGTTTTTGATCTGATGATGGCGCGTCATTTAAAGTTAAACAAGACGTGAATGTGTGTACAAAATTCAATGAAAATTAGTCCAATAGATGTTGAGACATTTCGCGTAAAACTGCAAACATCAACCTCATGTTACACAAGAATAACAGTCAGGGTATCACCAAAGTCATACACAAATCAGTCACACAAGACACATCATCTGGGGACCTTGAATGTATGTACCAAATTTCACAGCAATCTGTCCAGTTGATGTTGAGATTTTTCAGTGTAGAGTAAAGAAGTGAATCAGCCAAATGACCGACCAACCACAGGCAGATATTTTCATCCCCAGAGCCACACAACAATGTAAAAGCTGCACTTATTAAATAAATCTGAATCCTTCAGGCACTGAAATTAATTCCTAATGTACAATGGGAACTTGTACTTTTACATTTAACAGCAAATAAATCAATGTAATAATTACATTGGGATTTAATTTGGGCATTGGTTTTCATTTCCTTCTTTGTCACCAGAGTAATGAGACAGCATGCAGTATCAAGATATTTGGAAATGACTGGATTTATTACAGAGAATGCTTCAACATCAGAGCCCACAATGATCAAGAGTCCCATAAAAGCGTGAGGCTACATTTGGCATGTGGCAAAGAAATGTCATTTAACCTAAAAAAAACAGATAACTGAATCATCATTCTCTCCCACAGTAATCACGTCCCTAACGCTCCCCGAGCAGAGATCCTGATAACACCTGGAAGTTCTGAAAGGAGCTCGGGGAGAAATTAGCTGAATGTCAAACAGCTGGTGTTCGATAAGGACGGGGGAAAACCTACAGTGTGTGTTCTGCATAGCCGGAGAACAAAAAATTCAGATGAAGCATCGTGGGAGGAGACCTTTCAGAGAAGCAAGGACAGATGCCATGGGGAAGACAGTTATAGGTCAGTCACCCGGTGACGCAGTCTGTCCTCCACCGAGGAGGAAGGTGGGGTTGCATTTTGCCAAAACAATTGCAGCGGAAAGTGCTGACGCCATTGCAGCGTCCCCCTCAAGGTTTGTAAAAACTGAATCAGCTCGCAGGTTGATGTACGACCAAGATTTCAGAAGATGATGACGTAATTTAGATCCATAATGAATTTTACACCCACAGCCTTCACACTGTTTGTGAGGAATCCTAATTGTTGTCCGCCTGTGTGCCAATCTGGTTTGTGTTGGATGCATTACTCTATTATGAAAATGTATTCACCTAAAATGAGAGAATCCATTACAGCTGCAGATAAATTGTGCCGTGATGAAGGTGTCACATTCATTGAATTAAATCTGTTTCGTGCTGAAGATGCCCACTTAAACTCAAACTAATGTTTTGCTCTCTGTGAATTATTTGTGAGGACAATATTTTGTCAGCCGGTCAAAGCCGCGCTGAAAAATCGCTGCAACGCTACAATCAATAATTACATCTAATCACTTTCATCTAAATATGTTTGTGTAGTTTGATGATGGTGAAAAACTGCACACAAGAAATTAATCGCAAATTAAAATACCCGGTATCAGCCTCGCTCAGCTGCCATTTACCGCTCATGTTCCCAGCTTTTCTTTGATTGATTCAGGAAGTTCTTACCTGTCTTAATCTGAAAAAACAACAACACCCAAAACAAACAAAAAAAGGAGGTTTAACATATTCAGAAAATATGGGATTAGTGCTTTAGAGCACAGCGGTTGCTTTGGTTGACTGACATTCAATTCTAATGCATTGTTCTTTCTCTTCTCTTTCTCTTTGAATAACAACAGCTATGAAAACCAATCTGGTCCCCGCGCTGCTCCCATGAATACAACTCGACCCGAACATGGCATCATTGTCTGTGGTCAATGACGACAATGTCACATTCAGTTCAGGCAATGAAAATAAAAACAACACTTCATATGCTAATGAGTCAATTTATTTACACAATGATGAACGAGGAAACCCAGAAACCATTGCAGTTGTTTTTGCCCTGTCCCTGTAATAATATTACAATATTACAATGGCTGAATTAACAGAGCTCACAGTGCAGTTTGTCCTCTGGTTGTGGTCATTAAAAACACGGTCATCTTACTGATCGTTATGAGAGGACAGATCAAGGACTGTCAGCTCAACGTTTAATGAACTCTTATAAATGGGTGTCACTCTTTGGTGGTTTAGTTGTCCTTGTTTTTTTTGGACACTGTTAGATCTTCTAAGCGAAATCTCATACAGCATTAAGGGTGAGACTAATGTTGAGTGTTTTTTTTAGCAACGCCAGCCACAAAGTTGGTCTGTTAGCCACTTTTCTCCAACAACTTTTGGATGGATTGCCAAGAATGTTAAAGACATAGTTGGTCCCCAGATGATGTATCCTGATTACTCTGGTGATTCCCTGACTTTTCGGGCAGGCCCCTCCTTCCAGATGACCATGGGCATATGCACACGCTTCATACAGTAACCCAACCCCGTTCAAATCACTCATCAAAACTCATCTTTTCAAGACGGCTTTTAATGTGTGAGTAATGATGTGTGTATTTTAGTGTATTCTATTTTAAGATTTTTTCCAACTTAAGTGTCTTTGAGTACTACGAAAAGCACTCTATAAATGAAATGCATTATTATAATGGGAAAAGAATTAGCCAACTAGCCACCCCACAGTCCCTTTGATTCACTCCCCACCACTGTAGACTTCCCCGGGAGGAGAGCGGGCAGCAGAGTTACAGGCCTTCAGTCAGCAGCTGTGACAAATCAGTTTCTGCCAGGTGTTCCAGCGGGCTCGTGGCCGGGTCTAACCTGTGTAACAGCAGCAACAGAAAGTTTGCTGATCCAGCAGGGAGTCTGGGGCTGTCCAGTCCCCGGAAACTGGGGTTTCAGGTTGCTGCCCACCCTCCTCCCGGAGAGTTGGTCAGTTGCGGCGATGAGTGAGGCAGAGGACACGCTGTGATTTGAGGTTCTAGCTGAAGTTAGCTTGAAGCCACAATCGTGAGCCTTTGGTTCCTGTTAGCTGATGGCTAAACTATTGACATGTGAAACGCTTTACTGATACTGACACATATTTTGTTTTGTTTATTGTCAGACTCTCTTTTAGACTCTGATTTCCAGTGTAGACAGTTGTTCCACATGCTGGGATAGCAACTTTCTCCACAGGACTCTCAGCCATTAAATCAGGCATTGTACGCACATCTTGATTTACAGAACAGCCAATAGGAACACCCTCTCTCTGAAATGACCTGTGATTGGCCAAAGTCTCCCGTCACGGGCTAGATTTTCTAATGCCTGAAACAGAGCCAAGCGGAGGTGCAGAAGTTCAGTTTTCTCTCAGACCTCTTAAATTACAATATACTCAAAGGTTATCATGGGATTTTTGCCTAACCACTTATCCTGTTAGGGCTCGCAGGGGGGCTGGAGCCTATCCCAGCTGACACTGGGTGAGAGGCAGGGTACACCCTGGACAGGTCACCAGACTATCACAGGGCTGACGCATAGAGACAGACAACCATTCACACTCACATTCACACCTACAGACGATTTAGAGTCACCAGTTAACCTGCACGTCTTTGGACTGTGGGAGGAAGCTGGAGTACCCAGAGAAAACCCACGGTGACGTAAGGAGAACATATTAACCATCCCCCACCGCAGGGTACGGACCGGGAACCCTCTTGCTGACAATGCTAAGGCCTGCACTGTGGATTTTTGTCCAATAATGCCACAATATAACGGCCTACTCCATCTTTAATACCAGCAAAACTAATTCCAATGAGCGTCGGCTGCACTTTGTACAAATGTCAACACGCTAACTTGCTAAACAAAGATGGCAAACAACATATACCTGCTAAACATCACCACGTTAACACTGTCAGTGTGCACGCGTTAGCAGCTGATATTAGCATTTAGCTCAAAGCACCACTGCTCCTCAGTGCAGTCTCACAGAGCTGCAGCACACTCTCAGTATTGTCTCTTCAGTGACCTAATAACAGGATACTGTGCTGGCAGTGTGACTTGTTTGCTCTGTTTTTATTGTGCATATATTTGGTGTACACAAAATAATCTGCAACCGAGAAGTTTGCTTTGAAAGGGTGCAGGGTGAGCAAAGGGTCACAACTGTCTTAAAGTTTCTAATGCCTGTTGGTTATGGACCATTCTGGCAAAAAAATATCTCAGCAATTTGGATTTCACACCAGAAATATGCCAGGGCTACGAGCCGGTTTAGAGAAAACATACTTGACTGTGGGTGTTGATGTTGCTCAGTGGCTGTATTTTGTGCACATTCTCTCAGTAAACTCTACGAGTGTTGCTAATAAGTGCAACAGACACATAAGCAGCACAAATAATGATCATTTTCATCACATGAACCCGTAAGATTTCATCGTCAAGGACGTTCAGCTGTGTGCGGTGCAGGGCTCGGTGTATGCAGGTTGTCTTTCCAACCAAAAAACAACAGTAGGTGATTTCACTGATTAGTTCCTCCACTCTGGTTGAAGTTATGCTAATCACCTAAATTACCTGCAGGCATGCACTCTAGACCACTGAGCCAGCAGGAAGCCTCATCTTAGATGTTTTTTGTTGCCAAATGTCATTTAATTATCACTCTGTGCTATTAGCAGGTAGAATAAAGCTGAGAGGGAAAAAAAACAACTGTAATCACAGCAGTCAGACTTGCTCGTTCCCCCCACTGTGCTGCAGTCTGGCAGTGATGGCGTTAGCCTACATTTCACTGAGGACTCCGGATCTCCCCGGAGAAGCCCCTATGCTCTGCCTCAGCTCAGATCTTCATACTGTGCACCAAATTATAAAGACAGCCCTTTGTGTTTTGCAGTTTGAAGAACTAATCAGACGGTTAACTCTTCAAAAAAAAAAAATATCACAGTAATTTGCTGTAACAGTCAGGGAGCAGACCAATCAGCCTGTAACATGACAAGTCACTTAATTAGTTTTCATTTTCTTATGAGATAAACGATCCTATCTCAGGTAGAAATAAAGTATAACTTTACAAGATTTGGCGTGCGTTCCAACCTAAACTTCATAAACTGATGAACCTGAAACTGAGACACCAGAGAGAAAACCAGTGAGCCAGTTAGACCAGTACATCTCACAGCCAGCCAAACAAAAACATGCTCTGCTGAAGACCTTGACAGCTGAGATGCCTCAGTGGCTTTTCTGACCTACTGTGCTAAACCATACTGTCCTGACATGTTTATCTGAGATTTTTTTATTCTGCACTCAAGAAATTATTTGGTCTATTTTCACGTTTGCTTATTTCAGGTCTGAACATAGGCATAGATTTCCCATTGAAACATTAAAGTTGCAATGTTTACTTTGACAACATTTAGGACATTTACACCACAAACACAATCAGAAAAGACACAGATTGGTGAATAAAAAATCAGAAGAATGCAGGAAATTAAGTCTTTGATCCTCAAAAATGGCGGAGGACCCTCAAATACCATCTTTATAATTAAATCAAATAAAACTGAGATGAACAGACTATGAGAATTTATGAGTTTTTCCACGTAAATAATTGTACTAACAGACTGTCCAAGAACTCTGTCCGCCATTTTTTCAGTGAGTTAGCACGTTAACCAGCTAAATAGCCAGCTCCTGAATTAGCCTTGGGTTAGCTCAGCTGTGCTAATGATGTTGATGGGATCGTATGCTAGCCACAGTTATCAAACCATCATGCACCGAAGAATTAAGAGTGATAAAACAGTACTTTTGAACAAAAGGTGTCTCAATGAGGTTGGAAAACAGTTCACCACGTTAGTTAGCTAACGTGGCTTTACTCATGCAAATGTTACATTAATGCTAGAATTGCTATGTACGAGAAGGAGCCGAGCACCTGGTTGCTCTGTCTGAGGTGGTTGCCGTGGTGCAGTTTGTGACTTTTAGTGTTGCCGACAGTAAAGGCAGAAAGACGGAAGCTGGTCAAATGTTGGGAGGGGAGGCTGGGTGTCTCCTGTAGCCTAGCTTCTTAGCCTACCTTACTCGTCTTAAGCCCTTTTTACACACCTACTGTGCTATAGGGTCGATATGAAGTCCCTTCTTCATAGTCTCTTTGTATTTTTACACAAAACCAACCAACGGCGGCATCACTGTGCTCCAGTCTGTGATTTTACACTGCATCATGGCTTTGCATAATCCAAAGAGGCATGACAGGCGTGACATCTAACACCACAGATTCGGCCTCTTGTTTGACATATGCATCGGCAGCGCTTTATAAACAGTAATAATGGCATTAACGTGTCAATAACAATCATTAACTGCCCCTGTTACATGGCAGCTGATCTCGTCTTCTGCTCGGAGGGTAAGGAGCTCCCAGACCTCATTGTTTTACCAATTCGCGTACATTTTCAGCCGCTGCTCTTCTGCTTTGAGTTAGCCGCTAATTGCTAACAGCTATTTCTTAAAGCTCCGTTGGTGGGTCGCATGCATAACATGTTGTCAGAACATCACAGCGTGCCGCCCGTGATCCCATCCTGCAGGCTGTCCTGTTTACAAAGACCCCATTTCAGCACTGTTACTACCTCCCACGGCGGACTAAAGACAAGACCATTCTGTGATCATACCTTTTATACAGCACAGCGAGGCAGCATAACAGCATGATATTTCCGCCTTGAACAAGCAGTGTGAAATGGGCTTTAGCTAGCTTGGTAGCTTCATGCTGGGTGGGCGTGTTTCAGCAACCAGACTTCACTCCGCCCACCTAAGCTCCACCCACGCTCCACTTCTTTGCCCATTTTTTTGATTAGCCAGGAATTAGGCGGAGTCAGGCACTGACTAGATGGTGACGGTCGGGAGCCGTCACAGAGATTACGTCCATTATTTATACAGTCTACAGTCTGACCCGACCCAACCCTAACCCTGCACTTAGTCAGCCAGTCGACTGGTTGAACGTATGCCATTAAGGACACTGACAGCGTTTCCACCAATTACAGTAAACCAGCCGGCCAGTCAGCCAGTGAACCAGTCAGGCTGTTGAGTGTGTGCTCATGGAGCATGACAGTGTTTCCACACACCAATTACAGCGAGACAGTGGTACAGCTGTGTGGTGGCTTGGCACTCAGCCACACTATAAGTACCACTATCGATTGACAGAGAGAGCATGAGGAGAGCGGGTGCGAGAGGGAGACAGTCATGCGAAGTGAGGGAGGAAGACGCAGAATCAAATACAAAAGAGGTGGAAATGCTGAAACTCCCAAAACTCTTTCTCTCTTTCTGTTGGCGTAATGATGCATGCAGTCACACTGAAGCGTCGGTTTGTTTATCGCGCGCACGCCTGTATTCATATGCGCGCGTGCATGCTGAGAAAAAAAACAAAACACAGAGCTTCAGTACAGAGGAGACTGGGATGAAAAGTGACAGGCCTCCCTCATTCCCGCTCTTTATTTCTCTCTCTGCGGTCTCTTCTGATCCTGCTAATTATCGCAGTTTGACAGTGCAGGAGAGGAAGAAATACAGAGGGCGAGGGTAAGCGACAGGCGGAGGGAAACAGAGAGAAGGAAATCGTTTTTTGTAACAATGAAATAAGACAGAGCGGGCAAAAGAGACACACACACAAAAAAACGGAGATAGAGAGAGTGAGTCTCTAAAGCAGCTTATCCAGCCCATTCTATGTTAATGAGGGTATGAAGTTATTAACTTAATGGAGCCTGGATGCTTTATTTTACCACAAAGTTGCACAATCACACACAATTCCCTAACCGATCGCAGCAGACAAAGAAGTTGGCATGGTTGTAATACACTTTAGAATACATTAAACTAAATGTATTAGTGAGTGTTTCTGTATAGAACATCAATTTAATAATTGCATTCATTACAAAGTGCTGCATCACACACACACACACACACACACACATCACAAAGAGAACAGAATTTAACAACTGGATACTGTATATCACACCCGCCCTGTTTGCATGAGCACACACTCACAGCTGATTTCTTAATTAACAGCTAATGCACTAAAATGTCGTCACTTAGCGGAGTAGTGCTTCTTTTGGGGTTTGTTTTTTATTCAGCTTCAAGAGTAACATAAAAATATCAACATCAATCTCTGTGGAGAACTACAAACGTGATATCAAACCAATTATCACCCAGTTCTGTAGCTCCCTATTTTGGCTTTAACAATCCTCACTGCTTTCATCAGCATAGTTGATAAGAGCCCTGATAAACCCTCTGAACGCTGCCTGTCCAGCACCAAACAGACAGGCAAAAAAGTTAGCGACTAGCTGATGAACATTCAGCAGCTTAGAGCCAGATGTTTCCAAAAGAAGTTGGTGGAGACCAAAAAACAACGACAAGTAGTGGCCACAGCCTCGACTCTTATCTGGTTACACTCCACCTTCATTGCCTCCACCCTGAGTCATCTCTGTGGGGGAAGGGGATTTGATTTTCCTTAACCTGGTGATATTGAGAAGACATGTCAACTTAGAGCAGCGTAGATATCGCATCTGTCTTGTCTATAGCACTAACCATTGTTGTCATGATGAGTTAGCACTGCCAGCGAAACACCAACAGGCTACAATTCCTTTTCAGTGGAAGCTAATAACATGAAGCTACAAACTGACGCCCGACACTCGTCGCTGCAGACGGGCACGGTATGCTACAAATAAAAGTTGAGCTGGCCTTCTTATAGTGCTCCAATGAGCTTTGGTAGTTAACTGTGTTATTTAGCTTAGTTAGCTGATGCTATCCTAACTTTCTGTGCATTGTGGTGCACATGCAGATGCAATGGGGCGGCGAAATGCTTTGTTAAAATAAGGGGTCAGACATGAAATGCACAAATACACTCACTGGCCACTTTATTAGGTACACCTGCTCAACTGCTCATTAACACAAATGGCTAATCAGCCAATCACGTGGCAGCAACTCAGTGCATTAAGGCATGTGGACATGGTCAAGACGACCTGCCGAAGTTCAAACTGAGCATCAGAATGAGGAAGGAAGGTGACTTGAGTGACTCTGAACGTGGTTGCTGGTACCTTGTTGAATCTATGCCATGAATAATTAAGGTAGTTCTGAAGGCAAAAGGGAGTCCAACCCCGTACAAGTAAGGTGTACCTAATAAAGTGGGCGGTGTATTTTGGACTAAATACACACTTTAGATGAGGTTATATCGAGGGGCTTTGTTGCAAGTAGCGGACACACACAAGCCTGTGATGATGTAACTAAGTTAACGAGCACTTAAGCAACACTTCAACTGTGACTCATTAATAAAGTAGCGGCTTGTGTTGTCGCTCATAGTGTGAACACAGCATTACTCCTCATTGGTTCCGGCACACCTCTTGACAACAGTTTGACAACACCGCTAGCCTGCCCGTGGCGCTGATTGGCTAAACGAGTCCCCCACAGCTTACATTGGTTGTTTTTCTGCTGTTTAATGTCACGATGCCAGACACATCAGTTAACTCTAACTCTGTGGACCGGGCAGTTTCAAAGGTCTGGACCCCTCCAGCTTCAACACTCATTAACAATTTGGTAACAATAGCCATGTTTCTAGACATATCTAGATTAATTTGCAAAGGTGACAAGCCTTTGCAGTCAGAGTGCCACCACTTTGGAATAACATGCCTGAGAAGATCAGAGCAGCAAATTCTCTCATCTTTTAAATTACTTCTGAAAACCAACTTATTTAAGAATGCCTTAAGGTGATTTTAACTGCTTTATTACTGCGTGTTTGTTATGTGTATTCTGTTTTTATTTTAACACTTTGTAACTGTGTTTAGAAACGTGCTGTGTAAATAAAATTTCTCATCATTATATTATATTTCCAGGGCTGCACGGTGGTTCAGTGGTTAGCATTATCTCCTCACAGCAAGAGGGTTCCTGGTTCAATCCCAGGAGGGAGCCCTTCTGTGTAGTGTTTGCATGTTCTCCCCGTGTCAGTGTGGGTTTTCTCAGGGTACTCCAGCTTCCTCCCACAGTCCAAAGACATGCAGGTTAATTGGTGACTCTAAATTGTCCGTAGGTGTGAATGTAAGTGTGAATGGTTGTCTGTCTCTATGTGTCAGCCCTGTGATAGTCTGGTGACCTGTCCAGGGTGGCTAAGAAGGCTCTGTGATTTTACTTCATTATCTGCATACGTATAGATGCATCTTAAAACCTCGGCTACTACTAAAATGTATAAGATGAGAAGATGCCGACAGTGGAAACAGCTGATCAGTCATGTGAATTAAATGCACATATTTACATTACAGGACATCAGAATATATTAGGCAGAGGCGTTTAAATAACCCAGTTATGGCATCAAGTCTTTTTTCGGCACAAGCGAAAACCACGTCAGGTGAGAGGACGTTTTATTAAATTTGTTCATGGAAACACAGCTAAAATGTCAATGTTGTGTTTACAGCTTCTTATATTTCCCAAGAGAGGTATGAAAATGATCAATAACGTCAGAAAGAAAGCAAATATGAAGAGAAATGTCTGCATATTCACAGCAGCGCCCACAGTCAGCAACAGGTTACTGCTATTAGTTAAAAGGGCGTTTAAAGCCGAGGTGTAACAGTGTGTACATTACATACGAGTACTCGAGTTTAATATTGCGGCGCATACTAGAAAGTACTTATTTTAGCTCAGGTACTTACAGCCAGGAGTATCTGCAGCGAGGAGTGAGCCACCTCTATGAACTGGAAATCCATCAGGCAGCCGGATATAGATATATATCGGTGGTCCTCGGGCGCCCAGGAGGGGGGCGGAGTGATGGGTGTCACCCTGCACCCCGGGCCGTTCTCCATCCACCAGGAGCGATGCATGGACAGGTTGAACGTCAGGACAAGGTCAGAGTCCTGGCAAGAAAGAGTCAGAGAGACAGACAGATGGAGTTGAGTTACATCGCCAGACACGAGGCAGCCGCAGACTAAATGTCACGGCAGGTTATAACCCAGATTTAATTAAAACCAAACTGTTTGTCATATCGAGGTCTGAGAGATAGATAGGAGGAGAGGAGGAGAGGAGGAGAGGGTTTGGCGCGAGCTAAAAATAGATCTCAGATTTATAATTCCGATGATCTGGGATCACTCAGATTAGATCTGAATCATGCACAGGCGGGGTTAAGATAAGGACAATAAGGGAGGAGAGGGAACAATGATGGGAGGAGGCTGGAGAGGGGAAGAAAAGAGAAAGGAAACTGATGGAGGCTGAGAGCAGCTCAGTTTTGTTTTGGTTTCTTCATGCACCAAAAGCTCTTAGTGAGAAATCGAGGGAAAGGCTTTGTGTTGTGGTGTCACGGGAGGGTCAGTAACTAAAGCGCTACTGTTTCGCTTTCAGGCAACACAGCTATGATTTCCTCTCCTGGTTTATTTCTCCTTAAGAAGGACAATCCCAACACTATGGACGCCATTAAAATACGAGAGGCACATTAATGTGAATGTGGCAACATAACTGAGGGGGTTTATAGCCACTCCAGCGATGTGACACCATGAAGAGCAGTGTCTTTGGTCCAGACTGAAATATCTCCACAAATACTGGATGGACTGCCATGAAACTTTGAGATAATGTGTCTGTCTTTGTTGTTCTGTGTCACTGCGTAGTCATTTTGTGTCTCCTTGTGGTTGTTTTGTCTTAATGTAGTCATTTGGGTCTTTTTAAGGTAATTCAGTGTCTCTTTAAGGTGATTTTGTGCTTTGTTTTTTGGTCTTTTTGTGTTGTTTCATAGTAATTTTGTGTCTCTTTATGGTTATTTTGTGTCTTTTTGAGATAATTTTGTGTCTTTCTTGGTCGTTTTGTGTCGCTTTGTAGTCATTTTGGTTCTCATTGTGGTCATTCCGAGTCTCTTCCTGGTTGGTTCTTGTGCCATGAAGCTTTGTAAAGACATTAAAAGTCCCCAGAGGATGAATCCGTCTGACTGAGGTGATCATCTCACTTTTGCTGTATCGCCATCATGAGACTAACATTTTCAGTTTTAAGTGAAACTGTGGAGGATTGCCATGACGGAACATATATTCAGCAGATAAATCCCAACAAGTCTGGTGATCATCGAACTTCTCATCTAGTGCCACAACAACATTGAAAACATGGACTGGCTCAATTATTAGGGCAGTATGCGGATAAGAATATGGCGATAAGATACGTAACACAATAGAGAGGACACAATTCAATATATATTGCAGTATACTGCGATTCTTTAAATATAATTTTAGGAAAGCTGTCAGTGCTATATGGGGCTGTCCCTTTATAGTCCACTGTTAGTCGACCAGAGAGGTCATTAATCGGCAAGATTTTGTTGGTCGCTTAGTTGCAGATAAAAAGGACAAAACAAACGTGAAACTCTATCAGGAGCTGCGCCTTGTCAAAATAAATCAAAACCTATATGACTGGACCATGTGGGAATTTAATTCAAAAGGACAGACACAGGAAGTGGCCACGCTCGGCAGTCAGACAGGAGTCACGTTAGCAGCTAGCAGAGTTAGCAGCTAACTCAAGGAAAAGAACAGCAGCTGAAAATGTCCACAAACTGGGGAGACAATGAGGTCCAGGGGCTCGTTACCTCCGAGCAGAGGACGAGATCAGCCACCGTACAACAGAGATGGTAACTGATTGTTATTGTCGCCATGTTGTCTAGAAAGTGCTGCTGATGCCAATGTTGTATGTCACATTAGAGGCTGATGCTGCTGTGTTACACAACACGCCTGCTACACCTCTTTCACTTCCATAATGGCGGCATGCTGTCTAAAATCATACATTGCGGCAGCATAACGTCTTCATTGTTTGGTTCTGTGTAAAAACGGCAAAGGTGGCGTAATGAAGAGTCTTTATTGCAGAGCTATGGTGGGATCTCTGTGTAGGAAGGGCTATTGATTGATTGATTTGTTTATGATCAAAAACCTCCCAATCTTAAGATATTTCCATGAGCCTCAGCTGTGCTTTGTGTTCAGGGCTAATTAAAATGTTAGCATGCTAACTTGGACATGAAACGGTAAACATAACCAGCAGAACAACAGCACCCTGAGCGTGTTAGCATGCTGACATTAGCATTTAGCTCAAAGCCCTGCTGTGTCTGAGCAAAGCCTCACAGAGCCGCTAGTGTAGCTGTGGACTCTCAGTCTTGTTGTTCTACAGATACAGAGACATTGTCTTCTCTTTGTTTGTTCAGCTTGTCCACCACAGCATGAGCAGTCCCATCACTGGCAGAGATAACTTAAAACAACAGCCAGAAGCTGCAAAGAACAGCACAACTGACGACGAGTAAACACACAAACATTTTCGGTCCCTCGTCGTTTGGTTTCTACTTCACAGCGACACACACAGAGAGAGACCACATACAGTTTCAGTGTGCAGTAGGGCGTCTGCTTTGGCTCCTCTACAGTCCTTTTAATTCTAAAAGCCCCAAAGACGCACAATAAATCAGTTATGATAGTCGTCTTGGTTTAAATAATGCAAATATTAACGACCCCACTTAGCAAGGAGAGACGTAGATCACTCCACAGATGGCCATGCAAGCCGCACTGACACACACTGGTACACACACAAATACACACACATCACACACTTTTTTTCTCTTTGCCATTAGTCTAATGAAAAGCCCTAATGCTCTTTAAAAGCATGCTGAAAGCAAAAATGATTTTCATTTCATTTGCTAATTTTCTCAGCGGTGATACATCTTTTTACCAAGATATCAAAAAAATTATAAAACTTTGATTTTCTTGTGAAAAAAAAAACAAAAAAAGAGTTACTTTGGTTCCCCAGCGTGTGTGTACCCTCGGTGGTTGCTCCTGCTGTGTCATTGATATGGAGGATTAACGATTAATGTAAAACCAATAAAAGCATCACAGAATATCGAATCATCTCCCAGCTGAGGCAAAACACTGCTCAAAGTACATTATCACAGGGATTCATGGGCGGATCATGAGACAATGGGCCCCTGGGCACAGATATACAGAGGGCCTCACCACATCTCAACATAACAGAAAGACACACAGACTCTGTGGTGGTTTTGTGTCTCTTTGTAGTTGTTATATGTCTTTTCGTGGTTTTGTGTCTCTTTAAGATAATCTGGTGCCTTTTTTAGTCATTAAGTGCCCCTTTGCAGTCATTTTGTGTCTCCGTGTGGTTGTTTTGTGTCTTTTTGTAGTCAACTGGGTCTTTCTGAGATAATTTTGTGTCATTTTGTTTCCTTTTGTGGTCATTTTGTGTCTTCTTGGGGTTATTTGTGTCTTTTTGTTGTCATTTGGGTCTGTTTGAGAAAATTTTGTGTCTGTTTGAGATAATTTTGTATCTTTTAATATTGTTTTGTGTCTTTTTTCATAGTTTTTCATAGGTAACATGGTGTCTCTTCGAGATAATTCAGTGTCTCTTTTGGTCATTTAGTGTCAATTTGTAGTGATCTTGTGTCTCCTTGTGGTTGTTTTGTGTCCTTTTTTTGGTTGTTTGGGTCTTTTTTCATAGTTTATGCCTCTTCAGGGTAATTCAGTGTCTCTTTTGGTCATTTAGTGTCACTTTGTAGTCATTTCGTGTCTTCTACTGGTTGTTTTGTGTCTTTTTGTAGTCATTTAGGGCTTTTTGAGGAAAATTTTGTGTCTCCTTGTGGTTCTGTGACCTTTTATAGTTGTTTGGGTCTTTTTAAGGTCATTTTATGTCTCTTTGAGAGAATGTTGTGTCTTTCTTTGTAGTTTTGGGCGACGTTATTGTAATTTTATGTCTCCTTGTGGTTGTTTCTGTCTCTTTGTAGTTGTTTTGTGTCTATTAATAGTTGTTTGGGTAGGGTTAGGGTTTCTGAGGTAGTTCTGTGTCTCTTTGAGGTGATTTTGTGGGGTTTTTGGCCATTTTGTCTTGTTTCATAGTCATTTTGCCTTTCCTTGTGGTTGTTTTGTGTCCTTTTTTAATTATTTGGGTCTTTTTGAGGTTATCTTGTGTCTCTTTAGAGTAATGTTGTGGTTTTCTTGGTCATTTTGTGTCCCTTTGTAGTCATGTTGTGTCTCTTTATGGTTACTGTGTGTCTTTTTTTCATGGTTTAAGCCTCTTTGAGGTAATTTGGTGTCTCTTTATGATAATTGTGTGTCTTTTTTGGGTATTTAGTGTTGTTTGTAGTTATTTTGTGTCTCCTTGTGGATGTTTTGCATCTCACTGTGATTGATTTTTGTCTTTTTGTAGTTGTTTGGGTTTCTTTTAGGTAATTTTGTGTGTCTTTAAGATAATGTTTTGTCTTTGTTGGTTGTTTGTGTTGTTTCATAGTCATTTTGTGTCTCCTTGTGTTTATTTTGTGTCTCTTTGTAGTTGTTTTGCTCATTTTCACAGTTATGTTGTATCTCTTTATGGTTTGTATCTTCTTTCTGTGTCACTTTGTGATCATTTCGAGTCTCTTCCTGGTGGGTACTTGTTAATATGAGTGACATTTTGCAGGTGACACTGAGCCCCTGGGCCTGTGTCCTGGAGGGCCCGTTCAGTAATCTATCCATGCTGGGATTATCACATTTAACAGCTACCATATAGTGGAATGAGGAGGTAAAATAGTCCTATAAAGGTTGGAAAGTTTACAATGTTTCATCAGGAAACACTTTTTCCTCAGCAGGGTTTAATGTGACTTATTCCAGTGAAGACCACAAATGGCAGCTCTTTAAGGAGAGCCAAAGGGATTCAGTTCTTACATCAATATTATCTGTTTTAATGCTGTATACTCCACTACGTCTTTATCTTTACCTTTCCCTCCACCACATCCATACTTAACTCTGTCACCACCCTTCACATTGTTCTTTCTCTTACTTAATTTTTCCCCGCTCTCCTCTCTATTAATTCTCACCGTGGTCTCTTTCTTCTCTTTCCCCCTCCCCTTTTTCTCCCCTCCTTTTCTTCCTTGGCCTCTCTCTATTTCAGCGTAATGAGTAAATGCCTCATTAGCGCAGAGCTCTGATTAATGCCATCTCCCCTTGTTGTGCTCCTCTTTTTAATGAGTAAAATCTCTCTAAATTTCTCTGCTGCTCCCTCTCTGCCATCCCTCTCCCTCCCTCTGTCTCTTACTGTCACTGCCATGCTCCAAATCTTTCTCGCCTTTTTTTTTTAAAATCTCTTCACCTCTTTTCTCTCTTGCTCCTCTCACTCACTGCGCTCTCTCTCTCTGTTAAATGGGGTTGGGAGGGAGGCAATAATTATTTCAGTACAGTCTCTATCAGTGCTTTTCTAATGAGCCTCTCGAACAAACACACACACATAAACAAAAAAGTAATTATCAGCGAAAAGACGAATTTGGCAAAATGTCATCAAGGCCAAGCAGGATGCACCGCTGCTAATTCTGCAGAATTCTCTCACGTTGTGAAAAGAGACATAATGTGAGGAATGTGCACGTTGTGTTGGTGAAGTTTTGCAGAGCATGGGAACAAAATAAGATGCAACTTCATTCAACTCGAGGAAAGACAAATCAGCATTAATTAATTTATATGTAGCTTTGTTGGCACAGACTCAATTTGAGTCCTTTAAAGGAATCTTTTGACATTTTGGGAAATTTTCTTTCTTGCTTTAAATCCTTCAAATTGTGAAAAAGACCTCTTTTTTCGTTAATTGTAATGTAAGCGCCATTTTTAAAAAGGTGTGCATGTTAAGAGGAAATAAACTGCATCATTCTCAAAATTCTGACTGCTGGCTTTTTTATTAGCAGCTTTTACTTGTACTTTTACTTTTAATACTGAAATACATTTAATATCATAGTACAGTAAATATCAGATACTTTAAGACTTTTAATAGATTGATATTGTAATGCCCTGTTTTTTGCACCCTCAAATTCAATGTCTTTATTTAAGCAAAACAATGCTTGAAAACAATGGTGTCGCTCTGAGATAAACTGACTTTAACTTTTGGAACGCAGCAGCGTGCACCACATTTCATGAGAGAATGACCACCAACTCATCACAGCCGACAGATATCTTTCTCTTCTTCTGTAAATATTCAGTCTGATAAATACAGAAAAGTTGATCATGTTAGTGCAGGGCTACCCAGAGCTTTACATCTGTCCCACAGACGACAGGCCTACACATTTAGAAACAGCTCCTGGAGGAAGATCAGCTCTGCACTCAGGGTTTCAGGTAAATAGGCAATAAGGTGGTTGTTAAGGTTGCTTAGCAACCTCAGACACAACCTGCCACCATGCTCTTGAATGCTGGTATAGAAAAGGCACAAAAGTAGCGCCCAGCACCTGACCTCGCATTTTCCAGGTGGTCAAACACTGTTAACTTCCAGGGCTGGTACCTGCAGTTATTCCACAGGCTAGTTAATAACATGTCGGGCAGGAAATCCAAAGTGTGGGATCATTTTGAGAAGGTGAAGGACCAACCCAAGGTGATATGTAAACTCATCTTCATTGGTCGACTACAAACATGACGTATTCATGTGAAACATGGAAGTAGCTACATGCCCATTAGCCCACAGCGTCATTAACAGGCGGCTCGCTCAGTGTGTGACGTGCACTTGTAGATAAAATATAGGCCTATATTAATGAAGGTTCATTAGTACGGTTTGTATTTCTCTGTAATGTAGCACAGTGTTAACAATGTTACTGAGACTATTCTTTCTCACACCTTCAACTCAAACCACCAAAATATATCATTTAATAATTAAATTAATATCATAAACATGCGGGTGACTAGTCGACTAATAGCCCTAAATGACAAAGGAAATTTGAGGAAAATTGAGGAAATTTCTCAGTCAGGGGCAGCCCTAGAAATAGATGACTTTAACTTCTTCCCAAGTTATTTTCTGTTAAGATGTTCTGCTTCATATTTGGCACACCAACATGAGAGTGGTATAAATCGTCTCATCTAACTCAGCAAGACAGCAAGTAATCGTATTTCCCAAAATGTCTGCTGCTTTAAATTCTGCTGCACCTGTATTAAAGCCGTGTCAAAGTGGTGTCGTCTATATGGTTTCACTTAGCCACATTAATATGGAACAAACAACATCTCAGTACAAACAAGACCTAAGGAGGCACCTCTCTGATTTCCTTTTTCATTTGGCGAGGATCCTGTGCACGAGTTCACTGAGGTTACAGGGTCTGTAATAAAGCCTGAAACCAGACTCATACTAATAATAAAAAAACTGCATTATCTCCTTTCTATTCATCCAGCAGCAGCGAGCCACAACAACAAGCCTCCACCATCACACATGAAAAAAAATCCATATTAAAAAATACATTTGAAATTAAGCCCATTTCTCCAAAGTAAGTATCGTACTAGTGTTCGGAGGTAGTGCTTTTGTAATGACAAATTATCCAAATATGAACTGTTTTAGTGTTCGCCACCTGCACAAAGGATGTGGAGGCTAAACTCAAATTATTCCACGCTCACCAGCGGAATACAAAACAATTAAATTGCAGCTGTGTGCTGGCATTGATGAATTGATTTTATATGGTGGAATTTATTTAGCATTGCAGCATTTAACCCACCGCCATGATGAAGCCATAGCTCCAAAATAATCTTGAGATATTAATCTGCCCGGTGATGAATGGGCTGTTTGGCTTGCAACCTCAAACAAAAAATATTGACTAGACTCGTATTAGTAAATCTACCTCTGTGTGTGTGTGTGTGTGTGTGTGTGTGTGTGTGTGTGTGTGTGTGTGTGTGTCTGTGTGAGGTCCTTACTGAGCTCCATTTCTGACTGTTTGTCTCTCCACATATTTTCTCCCCTCTTTCCGGGTTTCTTCCCTCTGTCTCCTATTATCCCTTTCTCTCTCCCTCTCTCACACACACACACACATGCACACACACACACACACACACACACACACACACACACACACACACACACACAGTCTATAATTTCCAGTGTGCTAGCTGAGGATCATGCACTCAGGCTCTCAGGTCTTTGTCTCTGACTGTGGGCAAGTGACGCTTCAGCGAACCACATCTGTTTTGCTCTCTCTCCTCCTCTTCCTCTTTCTCTCCATATCCCCTCAATTTCCCACTTCTATGTTTTCCTTTGTCTTACACTCCCAGGAGATGGAGTGATGGAGGGGGAAAGGCCACTGAAAATGGTATTTCCCCTGATGCCATTTTAACACTACCTGGAGCGACATTTAAGAGCAGTTTAACAATTAAAATAAAACCAGGGCTGTGGTTAAACCTCGGTCGACTGAAAGTCAACCTGCTTTTCAACCAATCAATTTGTTGATGGGATAAATAAAATCTGCACATTGTCCCTGGATTCACTAAATCAACACTGAGGGCACTTGGCGCTGTTTTTCTTCCTGAGGCCGGCATTTTTTTTTGTTTAATTCTTTGCAATGGGAGTGCCGTGTACTACAAACACTGTCTTGTGTCTATAGCAGTGGTGCCCAACTGGCGGCTCGCGGGTTTGTAAAAAACACATTTTATTTCTAAGTACAGTGAATTTACAGCACAGAACTTTTATTCTGAAGTGCTGTTTCCTGCTGTAGAGTGAGTGACTAACCGACAGCTACTTGACAGAGACAGCAAACTAGCTTGACAACATGGCCAAACGCAAGTATGACGCTGAATATATTAAACTGTGTGAATCTTGAAGTAATGAGTAAGGAGACGTCTGGACCCCATGGCTGGACCAGTTGGGAACCACTGGTCTATACTGCACTGAGTGCTGAACGTAAAGTATTTTTTTTCTGGTGGCTAAGAGTTGAGAAATGTTAGCTTTGGGTAAAACACAGCTCGTCACTGTCAGTTTTTACCCAGCTGTTCAATCAGGACGGAGGGGCGGGACGAATACCACAAAGACCAACTGTCACATTCTACATGTACAACTGCTGAACAACAACAATGGTGGGAAAAAAAATAGCGGTGACCGCATAGACTGACGGCTCCAAGCTCTCCAGGCCCTCAGGAGTGTGGTGCCTTAATATTGTCCAAGCCCGTCACTTGATGCCAGTAGGCCCGAACAAACTTTTTCCCACAGACTTACATTGTGAAAGAGATACTGTAAGTCAGTGGATACATTGTTTTTGAGTGTCTCAACACCCACGAAATGACTCAATCACTCAGAAACTGTCCTGCCAATGAGAAACAGGTTGAACCACAGCAAACTGACCCTTCGCTAAGTCCCGCACCCAGACACAGACTGCCCAATCATAACGTAGCATCAGTCCGACAACAACACAGCTGTGCTCCATTGACTTTAATGCAGTCGTTTCAGATTTCCTTCATTTTCAGGCTGGTTTTGTGGATTTGGAGCTAAATGTTGTGCCTGGAGCACGTCGTGTATTAATGATACTCGTTACCTGGAGAGGTTGGAAAAAGATATACGTTTCTTCCCTGTTCCAAAACCAAAATCAAACCCTGAAAAGTGTAGGGTTAGCTAGCTAGCTACTGAAGATATAGCCTACTGAATGTATACACATGCTGCTTTTGCTTTGTAATGATTATAACAGTTAAACAAAGACCGACCCTGCTGTACAGGAACCAGTGAAGGGAAGCAGGGAAACTCTGCTGATATTCAACCAGCTGTGTGTCATCACAGTGTGCACAGTGGAGGTCTGGGTGCTGGCAGCAACATGGGGGCGAAGCCAAACACTGTTCATCTGCACACACTGTGATGCCACACAGCTGGTTCAATATCAGCAAAGTTTCCTTTATATTCATTGTCTTCTGTGTGGATCAGCAGTGATGTGGTGGTTCACTTTTACACTGTGATCTGTAGCCTATAGTTGGGCTTTAGCTTCTAACTATCTTTGTCTTTTTAACCTGTTGTTGCTGATGAGTCAGTTTGACATCCTGGATATATCCTTCAAACACAGACTGTAGACCCCTCTGTCTGCTTCTCTCTGGAATCACTGTTTCATTTCTCCAAAAATATGATAATATGTCTTCAGGGAGTGCAGTTAGTTACAGTGTGGGCTCCATGCTGACTCTGACAGCTTGTTGGACCATCACAAAGGGGTGGGACTTAGCGAAGGGTAAATTAACCAACCGACCAGAAGGTGTCAGCCATAATAAAAACAGAGACAATCTGGTAAAAACTGTGTTTCCAGCAAAATAAATAAAGCTCTAATTCTTGGCAGTGGAAGAAAAAGGGGCACTTGGAAATGAATAATTTAGCGACATTGTGTCCATTTCTGATCAAAGCAGATGTGACATAAACAAAATTAGTTTTTTATAATCTATTAATGCTGTTTTTCAGGATATGCAAATGTTGAGTTCACAGTTCACACTGTCTGGACTGGATATTACCGAATCTGTCAGTTCACTGGTTCTAATAAAACAATACAGAGCTTAAATAACAGCGTTCAGGGCGATTCTGAAGGACTGAGATAATTGTGTTTTTAACTCTCCAGACTCAGATATATTCTGGATGGATGGACAGAGCGCATAAGGGAGGGAGGGCCAGCTTTTCCCCACGAGTGCTTCGGCATCTGCTCCCCGGACACAAACACACTTATAACACATACCCTCTCACACATAATCTAACACCTTTTTACATGCTCCGAACATACGAGCTCCAGCAGTCATGTAGTGAAGCAGACAGACAGTAAATAAAAGTCAGTTTGACTTTCTGACAGACAACAGCAGTCAGTCAGATACTCCGCCGGTCCAGCAGGCAGAAAGATCAGCAGTTCATCAAAGCAAAGAGCAGAAAATCAGCGAGTGGACGATATTAGCTTTATTCTCTCTAAAGTCAATTTTTCACTCTATTTAACTGAACCTCCATCTCTATCTGTGGCTCCATCCCCTGTTCTATCATTCCCTCTCTCTGTGTGTCACTCTCTCTGTGTTATTTCACACCAATATCATCAGTCACGGTGCATCTCCCTACGTTGTTTTGCTGTGATTTCCCATGGGTGTTAGATGAGGCCTTAACCCATAATGCCTAAAGCACTTCTCTCCTATCAGATTGGTTGGGGGTGTGAGGGAATTATTTGTGTGTGTGTGTGCATATGTGCCGGCTGGTGGGTAGAGATGAAGTCCGTTCCGGATCCTAACCCTGACCTTAACCGCCCCAAACCCATTACCATCTCTAAGCAAATGCCTCAACATAACCATTTTAACCCCTTCGATCTTTAAGATTGGCGGGCCAATTACAGCGCTGCTCTTCGTACCCCAGGTGGGACACATAATTGCATAAAGGAGGGGGGTTTCTAATTCAAGCTTTCAATGGGTTAATTGGTTTTTTGAAAAAGTGCTAGCCACACCTTGAGCAATAAGTCAGATGTGCTCTGGAAAGGGAATGAAAAACAGAGGAAAATCAGTGGCTGCATGTTTAAACTGCAGTAATCAATATTTTTTTTATTAACAAAGGATCTAAAGACTTCGTGTTGTGTGAAAGGTGTTGAACACAAAGAGAGTTATCACCCAGCTCTGCAGTCCCCTCAGCTCAATGGAGCATTTTAGTGTGTTTAGCTCATTGTTTAATTTTGTTTTTTTGGCCTGCAATGTCTCTGTTTTTGTTCACTCACTAAATGCTCTGTGCGCTACCTGCTCAGCACCAAGGAACAGTTATACCCCCTGTACACCAAATTAGCTCTGGTTCTTGAATCTGTTCAGTTCAGGATTCTAGGAAGATTTCTTTTTACTGTTATTATAAATATTTGTTTTTATAGAAAAAAAAACATGCACTAACTATTAATGAGAACACTGCACGCTCTTTTCTTTCCCAACATGTTCTCACTAGACTTCTCCATCCTCTTTTTCGGATCTGTAGACACATCAGGTCATCACGTTTTACACATCAGGTTAAGAAATGTCACCGCAAAGCCAGGGATCAGCAAATCCAGGGCCCCGCCCCTGCCGGCCGCCCGGCACACAATGCACCAAACCCTGAATTCCGTTACTGCGGAATTGTTCTTGAATTGTTATGTTATCTGTTCGAGCTGAACCCAACTGGCCTCCATGGCCCAAGGCCCAACCACCAGATGCTCAATGGTGAGCTCCCGCCCAGGTCTGACTCTGGGGGGGCCCCTGTGCCCCCATATCGGGCGAGGTCCTCAAAGTCCAAATATGCCGTTTCATCAAGGTCTTCTTGAAACCGGTGAAACCGGTGGATTGCCCCCTCCAGGTTGGGAGAGAGTTACTGGCCTCAAGTGAGGGAGTTCAAGTGTCTTAGGGTCTTGTTCATGAGTGAGGGTAGAACAGAGTGTGAGCTGGATTGGAGGTGTGTTTTTACCCCCTTACCCCAGTGACTTTTTTATCCCAGGAATCAGAAGTAGTCAGCTCAGCTGGCGGAAGTTACTAGTGCGCCTGCTCTATGGTCTAGATGGTGCAGAAGCAGATTTGTCGGCGGTACATCCATGATGCAAATCTGCTCTATTGGACTGAGATCTGGTGACTGTGGAGGCCATTGGAGTACAGTGAACTCATTGTCATGTTCAAGAAACCAGTTTGAGATGATCTGAGCTTTGTGACATGGTGCGTTATCCTGCTGGAAGTAGCCATCAGAAGATGGGTACACTGTGGTCATAAAGGGATGGACACGGTCAGCAACAATACTCAGGTAGGCTGTGGTGTTTAAACCATGCTCAGTTGGTACTAAGAAAATCTCCCCCACACCATTACACCACCACCAGCAGCCTGAACCGTTGATACAAGGTAGGATGGATCCATGACACCAAATTCTGACCCTACCATCTGAATGTGGCAGCAGAAATCCAGACTCATCAGACCAGGCAACGTTTTTCCAATCTTCTATTGTCCAGTTTTGGTGAGCCTGTGTGAATTGTAGCCTCAGTTTCCTGTTGTTAGCTGACAGGAGTGGCACCTGGTGTGGTCTTCTGCTGCTGTAGCCCATCTGCTTCAAGGTTGGACGTGTTGTTGCATCAGAGATGGTCTTCTGCAGACCTTGGTTGTAACCAGTGGTTATTTGACTTCCTGTTGCCTTTCTATCATCTTGAACCAGTCTGGCCATTCTCCTCTGACCTCTGGTATCAACAAGGCATTTTCACCCAGAGAACTGCTGCTCACTGGATATTTTCTCTTTTTAGGCCCATCCTCTGTAAACCCTAGAGATGGTTGTGTGCGAAAATCCCAGTAAATACTCAGACCAGCCCGTCTGGCACCAACAACCATGCCACGTTCAAAGTCACTTAAGTCACCTTTCTTCCTCATTCTGATGCTCAGTTTAAACTTCAGCAGGTCATCTTGACCATGTCTACATGCCTAAATGCTTTGAGTTGCTGCCATGCGATTGGCTGATTTGCTATTTGCCAGTCGAACAGGTGTACCTAATAAAGTGGCCGGTGACAGTATACCTGAGCTTTCTTTAATTGTTTCAAGTTAAAGTAATTCCTCAGGGCCTGTACAGTTGTGAGTTTGCTCATTTGACTCAACCTTGGAGAAATATACATTACAGTCAAGAGGTTTTAAAGTATAGACAGTTTAAGAGTTTCCCTCCTGGCGTGTACAATAAACAAACATTCCTGCTTACACAGCGAGGCTAAATCCATTACAATCAAGACTGGAAGTTAAAACCAAACATCCAAACCATGGAACAAGTTTGACTGCGGCAGGCAAGTCAATCAAATCCATTATCTGCTGCGGCATACAGCCAATCTGTGCTCAATCAGCTTGCTTTTAATGGAAAAAAAAAACCCAACTCTTGTCGTCGCACATGAAACTATACAGTAACAATGAATAATCAAATTGAATCACCAGCAATAATAGCTCAGGGCTCAGAGTGATAAAATTGGCTGGTGGGAATGTCCCACTAGAGACGTGTTGATGAAAAAAGGCAATTTCATGCCACGATTTCAACAAATGCATCCATTGATCAAACACAGTCGGGGTTGATGCATTCACTCACTGAATCAGGGTGGATGTTTTAACTAGAACGTCTATGATTAAATGTGTGGGATCCTCTGATTCATTGTCTCAATCGGCGGTGCAGAATGAATACTGGGAGGAGTAAAATTAAGTGACTATTAGCATTCAAACTGGCCCCGGCAATCTGTTTTTTTTACTTCCCTCCAAGATGAATTGGGTGGTTTGCAGTTTGATTTACTGTCATATTTCTTCTACGATTTATCCTGCAGTAAAACGCTCGCCCACAACTGACAACAGCCGCTATTGATGTTGATATGAAATTGATACGAGAGGGACGTATTTGATTTTTTTTTCTGTTAGATAAGCGATCCTATCTCCCCCAGAGGTTTTGTTGCTCTAACTTTCTCTGTGTTTGTACTTCTTCTTTCTCCCCCGGCCCCTCTTCCCCTCTCTTCTCTCTTTCCTGTCTTGAAAGGGACACTGATTCGCGTGTGGCTTCATCCCATAACACGTCATCTTTTATAGCTCCCATCATACCTTCGCCTGTCTAAACCTCTCCATCTCTCTGTCCGCCCCTGATGCCTGCCTCCTCTACCCCCAATCTTTCAGTCTTCTTTAGTTTCTCTTTCTTCTGTTTTCTCTTCTCTCCATCTTTCAGTTTAATCTCTTGTTCTATCACTTTCCCCAAAGCTATTCCTCTCTTCCTCTCTCTCTGTTTCCATTGTGTGTTTCTGGACTGAAATTAGATGCCTGGACTGGGGATGGGCATCAGTAGTCGAGTACTCAATTTGGATGTTAGTATTCATTCAACATATAAAAAACAACAACATATAGAATAAATATATTAAAAGTTTCTTCACAGTGATGTGACTGCTGTCTATGAATATCTGCACAGATCCATAAAGCTAAATTATAGATCTGCGCAGACGCAGTAAGCAGTTAGCATTTTCATTCAGACATCACTCAGTGAATCATTACAGGCAGAGACTGATAAGAAGACTGATGTTTGGCAGTATTTTGAATTAAAGAAAAGCTAAATGAACTTGCAGTGCAAGCTATATAACATATACTCTCTGAGACCTACGGGAGCACTGCTGATCCTTAGCAATACTGCTGTCTTTAAGCGGCTGTGCCCTTTTTTCTTCTTTTTAAGATTATTTTTGGGGATTTTTTGCCTTTATTGACAGTACAGCTGAAGATGGACGGGAAAGGTGGGAGAAAGAGGGGCAAAGGTAACTGTATCATGTGAAACAAGATGACTTAAGGCAGGGGTGTCAAACGTACGGCCCACGAGCCACAACCTGCCCACCAAAGGGTCCAATTCAGCAGCTGTTTTGTAGATGGATTAGCATCTTTAAAATGTACTTCTTTAAACAAAAGGTGTTTGTTATTTATTGGATATTATGCAGTTGTCCAGCCCACCTGCAATCAAATCAGACTACATGTGGCCTATGAACTAAAATGAGTTTGACACCCCCGTCTTAAGGCATCTATTGGTACCAACCATGACATGCATTGAGAAAGAGGTTAAGTAGCGCTCCCAAGTTAGGCTAAATTATGGCGAGGGAAAGACTGGCATGGTCATTTTCACAGGGGTCCGTTGACCTCTCACTTTCAGGTATCTAAGGGAAAACAGGATCTATGGGAACACGAGTCTCCTCTTTACAGACATGCCCACTTGACGCTAATCTCATACAGTTCAAGGCAAAAACTGTGCAGTTTTTTAGATGCAGTGCAAATGTGTTACTTTTGCCTATTGTAAAAATGGTGTATTTGAATATTTCTGCATATTGGGGATCCTAAATAGTCTTGGAACTGCATAAACTGGGTATGACTGGACAGCGGAGACCCTTGAATTAAGCCCAATTGCATTCATGTGTGCTGATGTTAGCCCGCATAACAGCCATTTCAAACTAGAGACCTCAGGCATTCGGAGGATGTAAGACTTTCATAAGTATATTGAAAAAAATTGGGTTTCTGAATAATTTCCAAAACAGAATTGACAAAAAAATCTTCAAGAAATCTCAAAATGTCAAAAGTTTTTGGTACCAAATCACAGCATGGATTTTTCTATGGTATTCTTCAAGGTTTGGTGTCTCAGTGTTATATTTTGGATGGATTTTTGACAATTTTTATCAACTGCACTGGTAAAAATGAATAAATTTACCACCAAATCTGTGTAACAAATGGGATCAACACAAAAATTGTTTATGAGACATGACTTCCACACACATACTCACAACCCACAGTTCTCCCACTCCTGTTTGGACGGGCTGAAACTGAAACAAATTTCGTTGCTCTGTAACATGTGCAATGACAATAAAGATCATTCATTCATACTCGCATACTTCCATTATAACGTTCTAAGCCTCTTTATACTCTAAACTTTTTAAGCTTGAACAGGTTCCTTACCAAAACACAATATTTATTACATATTTATGACTAGGAAAACAGAAAAAGGCTCATTTATGCTTTCTTTGCATACAAAAATAGATGCATCCATTTCAAACATTGCGCCGACACTGCCCACATACGTTCATGCATCCTTTAAATGAGCAGCGGCCTTGCGCAGACCTCCACTTTCCCTTGCAATCGTCCAATTTGCATTTAAGTCCCATTCAATCTTCTCCAAGCTGTTCTGCAGTAACAGTGTGTCCCTGTGCCTTGGCGAAGTAGTGCCACATGGATGTTTAAAATTTCTGACCAACTCACACAACCTCTTTTCAGAAAGTACTGGCTTTTTTGAAATGTCGTTGTTGTGTCCTATGGTTGCGTCTTGCTTGAAATATTGGCTACCCCCATGAATTACCGGAAATACTGCTCCATTTTGTCTGTATCTATACGCTTTCAGAAAACATGCACAAATATGGACGACATGTACGCAGCGTACAGACAAAAGGTATACTTATCAAGCATTACTGAGCCTTAACCCCCTACATACATATTTGCTTGGTTGTTCATTTCAGACCCTATTCTTACGTTAGATTTTTTTTTTTTGTGAGTCCTGGAGTACTGTATGATAATTTAATGTGAATACTTGAATATGGAAATTATTTAAAATGCCTAACCCTAGCCTGGAGAGATAAGAGATTCAAAATGTCACTGTTTTTGAGACTGTTTTTGGATTTGGCGTGTGTCCCTCATGTCTTCTCCTGACTGATAAAATGACAGGTTCTCCAGCTACTAGCGGAGCAAACAGACACACACTTTGACACATACAGTATGCAAAAAAGCATGTGGCATAACCCTCCCACACAGCACCCCACCCCTTCAGTGCATGACTGACAGCTGAGCGCCGTGTATGTGTGTATTTGTGTGTCTGTATCTGTGTGTCATCTGACGCCCAGAGGGTGGCTGCATCTTTTATATGACACAGTGGACTACTGACAGTTAGCTGTCTACGAGCATGTGTGTGTGTGTGTGTGAGAGAGAGAGAGAGAGAGTCGATGTGAATATGCGAGTGTGTGTGTGTTTGCAACATGGTGACAGTTCCCTCTCCACAGGCTCCTCTCCAAATCTGTCAGGGATGCCACATCAGAAATCTTTTTAAAGATTAATTCTGTGGCATTGCTGCTATATTAGATAGTGCAGTGGTGAGTGGCAGGAAGGATGGGAGTGTGACAGACTGATATAGGGTATGAATCTCAGGCTTAAACTCAAATTACTGTCAACACAGGATGTACACCTTATCTTGCCTCCGGGGCTCTACAGGGACCTTATGGGAGGCAAAGATACACACAAGATTTAAAGTTCCATCAAACCCAAACGGTACAGAAGGCAAACATGTCGTTACAAGACTGGCGATAAAGCAGTTCATCATCAGCTGTTTAGCTGGAATTTTAGAGAATCATTTAATAAACTGTTTGGGTTAGGTTAGTTAAAGCTTGAGTGCAGGACTTTAACATTTAAATGTAATGTCCGCTCCATTCAAACCCCTCGCCAAACCAGTTAACACAATGTTGACTAATGCCAAAAACACACTCAACAGTGGTGAAGTGCAGCCTGCGGCAAGCTGCCATGTAATGTCTACAGAAAGCTGTGGCAGATGTTCTGAGCTGTGGTCATTTCATTCTACAGCAAACTGCGGCCAAACTAAAAGTTAGAGGGGTACTTAAACTTTTAGTGGCGAACAGCAGCCAGAGAATACCTGCAGCCAACCAGAAAACAAAGACCTGTGACTCCTGCTAGATGCTGACATTACAAAGAATTTCTTCCTGCCTGAAACACATAAACAGGTCAGGTATATGTGGCGACTTCTCCGCACAGGCACACAGAAAGTGATGTGTTTTATGTCCGCCTTCCAGAGCAAAACATGAGTGTATGAGGAACGAAAGGGGGGAGAATTCATTAATTAATTTATTTTACATTGAATTGTTTTGTTTTTTTGTTGTCTTTTCTGGTTTAGCACTGCTTTTCATTTTGGTTTCTCGATGTCTCGTCCGTATGTGCGTGATTCTGATGTTTCATTTTGATACTCGGTATGTTGTCAGTTTTAAATAAAGATTACACGAAAAGGAAGGAAGGGGGAAGAGACCATAGCGGCAGAGCTGAAATGTTTCCAAGAAATGTTTCTGGAGCGGATGCTGCAGATAAAAAACAAACTCAGATTCAAGTCAAAATCGAATTATAGCCTTGCGGTTGTATGCCTCTGCATACCAGTCAATTGGCACTTGTAGTGTGTGTCTGTGAAAACATGGATGCTTCACACACATCCTGCCCTCGGCAGCACAGAAGATCAGTACAATCAGCACAGTTTCAAGGTAGACACCCAAAAGTAGAGTCACCAATTCAGTATTTGACCCAATGTCTCTTCTTCTGTTCCTGAGATATGACGCTGAGTAATGACAAAGACTGTGTTTTTTGCAGAACATTATGATGTCACAGTGAAGTTAACCTTTGACCTTTGGGATATAAAATGTCATCACTTCATAATTTTATCCTATTAGACATTTTTGTAAAATTTTGTCATAATCAGTGTATGATTTCTTGAGTTACGGCCAAAAACATGTATTGTGAGGTCACAGTGACCTTGACCTTTGACCTTCAACCACCAAATTCCGATGAGTTCATTCCAAGTCCAAGTAGATGTTTGTGCCAAATTTGATGAAATTCCCTCGAGACCTTCTGGAGATAATTCGGCCACAAGAATGAGACGAATGCAAGGTCACAGTCACCTCGACCTTTGATCAAAAAATTCTAATCAGTTCATTGTTGAATCCAAGTCGACGTTTATGCCAAATCTGAAGATACTCCCTACAGGTGTTCTTGAGATATTACTTTCACAACAATGAGATGGATGCAAGGTCACAGCAACCTGGACAATTAACCTCCAACCAGCTGAAAGTGTTCTTGAAATATCACGTTCACGAGAGTGAAACTGACGATGCAAAGTGACCTTCACCTTTGACCAACAAATTCTAATGACTTCATTCCTGAGTCCAAGTGGATGTTTGTGTAAAATTTGATGAAATTCCCTCAAGACCTTCTGGAGATATTCCATTCACAAGCATGACATGAATGCAAGGTCACAGTTGCCTTGACGTTTGACCAAAAAATTTGATTGAGTTCATTGTTGAATCCAAGTGGACGTTTATGCCAATCTTGAAGATACTCCCTCGAGGTGTTCTTGAGATATTACTTTCACAACAATGAGACGGATGCAAGGTCACAGCGACCCTGACCCTTAACCTCCAACCAGCTGAAAGTGTTCTTGAGATATAATGTTCACAACAATGAGACAAAGTTCTCGTAGGATGAGACCATTATTATATATTTTTTTTAATGTCTGTCTGTCATTTAATTTTTTGTTTGTTTTTGTCTTGTCCTGCTGGGTTTAGATGTCAGTAATTTGTGAATTGTTGGTATTATCACTGTGTATTGTACTTTATTTGTCTCACCTGCTTTGCAAAAAGTTCAATAAAAATATATCTGGAAAAAAAAGAATGAGACAAAGTGACTTTGGCCTTTGACCTTCGACCAACAAATTCTGATCAGTTCATTGTTGAGTCCAAGAAGACAATTGTGCCACATTTTAAGAAATCCCCTTGCGGCGTTCTTGAGATATCATATTCACAAGAATGGGTTGGAGGTATGTACAGATGGACAGACAACTCAAAAACATAATGCCTCTGGCCACGGCTATTGCTGGCACGGAGGGATAAGAAAGTCTTGAAGGAAGCGCTCCTGAGAGTTGAGGAGACGTGGCGAGCTCACTTACAGGTCTACATTATAAGAACATTGCCAGTGCCTATGTTATTATTGTCACTGCCAGGTGAAGTAGACAAAAGTTCTGCACTCCAGCTTTAACACCAAACATCTGCTTCACAGAGAAACACTCACATGTTGTTTTCTTCACATCATTGTACAAAGATTTCAGTTTTGCTGGTCAGACAGTTCTCAAGGTCGGGGAATGCTTGAAACAAACTAGGTTGAATAACGAGTAGTCTGAACACATCAGACGGAAAAACTGTGTATAGCTGCTCTGAATGGTCAACGAGAAGCCACCTGCTGTCATAGGGCGAGACGCAGTACTCATTCAAATGGGAATAATGGGACACACTTTACTGAAAGGTGTTCATTGTGTTGCACTTAGTTGTACAGACAAAAACTGAGGCAAGTAGCTGTGTGAAGAATGAAAGAAATTAGCTTTGACAAGCAGTTGTTATGTGAACACTTTTTGAATACAGCACCCTGCCAGATAATGTTCCATCCTGTTGCAGTAAAAGTTAAACCTGTATAATTAGTTTTTTTTTTACCAGACAATGCTGCGTATTTTGTGGGAGCCCTTGCACCCCTGCTGCTTTAAGAGCTGACGCAACACAACAGACGAAACTGCAAGACGCAATCCGTGGATATTTGTGTTGTGGTTCCAGTTTCAGAACCAAGGTGTGATATGGTTGAAAGCTCCAGAACAGGTGAGTAAGTGGACACTGACTTTAGATGGTTCGTCAATTTCAGTATCCAATGTCAAGCTCAAAATAGTTGATGAATGACGAAGTGCGTCACGTCCAGCTTTGAGTTACCGCCCTAGTGTCTGTGTGGGACAATGTCCATGACTCATGACATGATGTCTCATTGTAACCACTATTAACTCAATCACAATGATCTGTTTGTTCCTCCAACATCCGTCCATCTGGCCGTCTGACTTCAAACTGAGCTGACAAAGTGACGCATTTCCCCTCTTTGCTGTCTCTCCCACCTTTCCACTCACTGTCTGGGGTTTACTTTCCTTATCAAGACAAAATGTCATAGGAGTTTGGCAAATTTCACACCTTTACAGCCTTAATCTGTCTGACTTTGCTGCACTATAACACCTGGAATATTTGCTGCGAGGACTGCTCTGCACCCCTTAGCTGACACATTTCACAACAAACACGTCTGTCTGTTTGTTGTCTTTCTGTTCTATCACACAACAACCAAATGTATGGAACGTAATTTCATTTAGAAGTGGAAGCCCAGCCTCTAAGCGTTCACTTACCTCCCTGACAGTCTGATCAGTGTTCTAATAAACTTGCTGGCACTGGCGATGCACAATCTGGATATGAGTTCTATTCATGGATAAAACAGAGTGTTGGCGCTGGAAAATTACATCAAAGCTACAGTGCAAATCCAAGAGTCACTGATAACACGGCATAAATCAAAGCGAGGCTGATTCTCTCCCTCTTTCATACACAGGAAGATGTCAGATCTCTGTAATGAAGAAAAATGGAGTCTGTCGCAACCACTTTTGTCCTGTGACCCCAAAGTAATGGCCTGAGTGTATAAAGTAATGTATTAAATTGGCACTCGCTGCCGGCCGATACATAAAGCCTCTGCGCCACGGATTGCTATTGACCATAAATAGCAGAGCCTCCTTGACAGCGACACATTTCCTCAAGTCCTGACATTGGAAATATAGAGGAAAGAGAGTGAATGAAAAGGAGGCGAGAAGGTGAAGAAGAGCGAGGCGGAAGAGGAGCGCGGCAAAGATTCACATGGCACTTTGCAAAACAACATGAAAAAGACTTGATTATAGGGTGAGCAGAGGGAGAGGAGGGATGAATTACATGGAGATGAAGAGAGCGAGGCGCAGGAGGAGAGAGAGAAAGACAGAGACCAAGAAAGAGGGAAGCGGCGTCAGAAAGCAATAGAGAGGGAGATTAAGAGATTTTCATTTCTATCACAGTATTCTTGAAGCACAGAGCACGCCGTCATTACGCTTATCAAACACCAACCAGTTCCTCTGATCCAGTCCCTCACTGACAAGGATACATAAAACTATGGTATATACTCGTCCTGCGCTTTGATTTCTGTCTAACCCATGTATTTTTGATCCTTTAGGATCCAGATCTGAACCTGTAATGTCTATTTTTATTGCGCTGTCATGATGTCAGATTTCAACTTTTAACCTGTTCAGCTATTTCTGTTGTGCTCTCAGTGCTGGGCTAATTTTGGCACCTCATTAGAATGAAAATTGTTATTAGTTACAGTCACATTTTAATTATTTCATTATTTAGTTTTAGTTTAAAAAAGTAAAGACATTCAAGCTTTCCTTGTTTTACATGTACCTTTTATATTTTTGTGTCTACTAAAAATTTGGAGGCTCTTCACAACTTGTGCTGTATGCACACTAGCGCCATTTTATCAGTTTGCCTCAATGAAGAGTCTGCTCACACACACACGCAAGGACAGGGCTAAAGGCCTTTGCACACTGAGTCTTCTTTTTTTCGCCCGAAATTGTTGCATGTCTAAAAATAAATACAACCTCACATTGTGTCAATCATGTTTGCACACTGAAACTTCCTGAAACTTTTGTCCAGCATAAAAATTTTGATCGAGGAACAGGGCCGCAGAATCATTTCATAACTCAGATAGCCACTGTGTCCCCATATTGGGCGAGGGCATCAAGGTCTTCTTGAAACCAGTGAAACTGGTAGATGGCCCCCTCTGCGTTGGGAGAGTGTTACTGTCCCAAGCCAGAGTTCAAGTATCTCGGGGTCTTGTTCATGAGTGAGGGTAGAATGCAGCTTGAGATGGATTGGCAGTTTGGTGTGGCATCTGCAATGATGCAGGCGCTGCGCCAGACCGTCGTGGTGAAGAGGGAGCTGAGACGGAAGGTGAAGCTGTTGATTTACTGGTCCATCTACGTCCCAACCCTCACCTATGGCCATGAGCTCTGGGTAGTAACCGAAAGAATGAGATCGCAGATACAAGCGGCCGAAATGAGTTTCGGAGTAGAGCTGCTGCTACTTCACGTTGAAAGGGGTCAGTTGAGGTGGTTCGGGCATCTGATCAGGATCCTCCTGGGCGCCTCCTGTTAGAGGTGTTCTGGGCACGTCCCACTGGTAGGAGGCCCCGGGGCAGACCCAGAACACACTGGAGGGATTACATATCTCATCTGGCCTGGGAACACCTTGGGGTCCTCCAGGAGGAGCTGGAAAGTGTTGCTGGGGAGAGGGACGTCTGGGGTGCTTTGCTTGGCCTGCTGCCCCCACGACCCGGCCCCGGATAAGCAGATGAAAATGGATGGATGGATGGATGGATGGATGGATGGATGGATGTGAAATTGAAAAAAATATTGTTTATTGCTGTTGTCATTTTCAGCCCAACTGTAATGTTAAAAGATCCATCTGATGTTCCTGCTGTGCTTATTTCATGTGCTGTGTTGCTCTGCTATCATCTTTTATAAACCAAATCTACTGGCATGGAAACAAAGCCGTGGACGGGGGCTGCAACAAAATGAATTTTAGACACCTAAAAAACTGTGAAAAATGATTGTTGATTGTTTTTTTCATTGTAGTTTTTGTGGACACAATAATTAACACTGCATAATAAAATGATGCTCTTTGTTTTAGCAGCTTTTTGTGACAGAGAATGAATCTGGTTTTATATTTTGGGGAGTTTCTTTGTTCTAAACTGAGTGGCAACAATCACAGACACAGCCATTCTTGTTTTACATGTGGTCCAGTGTAATAATAGCCCTCAGGTCAGTAAACAAGCCTCGAAACGGTGGGTGATGGATTCGTATCTCATGCAACAGCTGTTGAATCCGGGCGGCGGGGGGTGCTGGGAGGTGCTGGGAGGTGGAGGGGGGAAAGCGGGCATTTGTGGCTCCCCTCTCTCTCAGTAACTGGGTCAAGGTTGATGTGCCCTTGTGCGAGATGCACGCAAACTGTTCTGGTCATAAAAACAAGCTGTTCAGCGTCTGGTCTGAGTTTGCCTGTCTCTGATTGGTCAGCGGGTAATTGATAAAGGTGTCCCTAATTAACTGGCTGTTTCACCCTCGTTAGAAAGCAGATGTGATGGTTTTGGACTGAAGGGCTTTTTTCTGATAAAATGAAGAGAAATATTAGACTCATATAATTTCATAATGGAATATAAATGATACATTTAGTGACATAATTAATTTTATTCTATTCAGTTAACCTTTGAACTGCCATTATGCAGCTTTTCCAGATGTTTCTAACTTGCTCTCTAGCCTTACCGCAGCCTGGCTTGTGTTTTCAATGTGATATAAACAAAACCCAAACAGCAGTCCTCTGTCCTCCCAGCTGTAGTGGCTGTTGTGACGGTTTAACTCGGCCTCGGGGACAGTGAGAGGTGTAAATATCATTAAAATCAGAGATCAACGAAGCTGCAGGTTTCTAGACAGAGGGTGGGGAGGGGGATTTTATACAACTGTAAAACTTCTGGTCCTAGTTTGGATGGCAACAAAACTTAACAAGGCTCACAGTTTGTGTGTGTGTCTGTGTGTGGGAAGAGCAGACAGACAGGGGACGAGTGTGTCGAACAATGAGAGTGAGCAGCAGAGGAAAGAGGAAAAGTATAGCACAAGAATATGCTGCAATTCCCCAGTCTAAACAGTAATTATGATCGACAAGCTGAAAATAAGACGAGGATTCGGAGAGATGATGCGCGGTGCGATAAGTGCAATTATGTGCGATTTATTAAAACTGGTAGCAGACATGTTACATAACTGTCCAATGGAAGGAGTAAGTTGGAGCAAATTGTGATGGGAAAACTGTAATTTCTTCAACACCACACCGCAGAGTGTAATCAGCCATAATCAGCACTCCCATCAACTGATTTGTTCTGTTTATGGAAGCGCTGATTGGCCCTAATTAATTGTGCAAGTTGATAATCTGTATTCAAAATTGACTAATTTTACTGCAGAGAGGCTCAACTTTTGCAGCGTGAGTCTGAGGAGACTTGAATGACCTCAGCTCATGTCTCATAGCTATATCGGTGTGTGCTCGCAATGCAAAGGGCTGACATGCCTTCATGAGACAAACATCACGAATCAGCTGGTGAGAACTATACCATGTTACACTCTGCCACTTAAAGGAACAGTGTGTCTATGGGGATTTTGTGGCATCTTGCAGTGAGGATTGCAGGTTGCAACCAGCTGAAACTTCCCTCGGTTAAATTCCTTCAGTGTTCATTGTTCAGGAGGTTTTTACCAGGAGCCAAATTATCAACAGAGGTCTCCTCCTCTCCAAAACTAATGTACCAGGTGATTTAAGCAGAATACAGTAGTTTCACGTCACAAATCAGTGTTTTTCATATGCTGTTTGGCATGTCGGAGACAGGCCCCTTGGTCAGCACCTGCAAATGTGTGCTCATCTTATTCATCTGATTCAGATGTTTAGTAGGTTTTAACTCTGACCTGAATTACAAACAGAGGTCTCCTCCTCTCCAAAACAAACGGACTGTATGGTTTAAGGGGCCGTACACGCACCGCATTTTTTGCAGGTGCACTTAAATGCCAGAGCTACACCCAAACACTCCCGAGTGCCTGTTTTTCAGGGCGCCACAGCTAACCTCTGAGATAAACAGGATAAGCGGTAACGGAAAATTAATGAATGAATTAATGAATGAATTAATGAATTAAAAAAAACAGCGCCTGGAAAAAGATCAGCTCTGCACTTGGAGTTTTCAGGTAAACAGGCAATGATATGGCACTTGTTAAGGTTGCTTAGCATCCTCAGACACAGCCTGCTACCAAGCTCTTGAAAGTTGGCACAGAATAGGCCCATGAATTGGCCCCAAAACTGGTACAAACACTGAATAAAGCAGTTTAAAAAAAAAAATCTGTGTTTTTCCGACTTGTTGCTGAGGGCCTTCTTCTGCATGACATGTCATCAACCACAACGCAGTTCCTGATTGTCTGCTTACGTTGTCAGCTACGGTGCGGATCTCTGATTGGCCCTGACTGGATTTTAATTTCTGGAAGGTGGCACCAAGTCCAGAGTGATACAGAGAGCAAAACAGAATGTTGAGCTAACATAATCCGAATGATCTTACCAGGCTAGAAACATGGCAGTACAACATGGCAATCTCTGCGTACAAGGTCCTGCTCCCTATGTAGATATAAACAGCTCATTCTAAGGTAACGAAAACACTACAATACTATTTTCAGGTGATTATACACTAAAGAAAACATACTTATAACATCATATTCAATTTCTGCCTATATATCACCCTCAATCTTTCACACTGGACCTTTAATATGACCTGTGACTTCACATTGCAGAGAGTTGTTTAAAAGGTGTATATGGATCCGCCTCTGTGACCTGCACACCTGATCTTTACTTATCTCAAGGGTAACTGTGTCAGTAAGCAGTAAGCAGTGTGTGGAAGTGGCCACTGACAGGGTCCTGCCCCTGTGATTATTGCTGCTGAAGTTACACTAAAACGACACTGAAATTATGCGACCCTTCCTGTCAGACGAGACAGGTAGAAAGCCGTTTCAGCGATTTCAGTGGGGACATCATTCCGTGGTCTATTATCATACGGCAAGGTGTGTTTGTGGAGCTCACAAACACACCTTTCACTGGCAGCGGCAGAGTGATGCTACAGAGTGGCACTTCTTTTACTTCACAAATGATCATTTGTGCAGACACCGGCTTGCAGTGAGAATATCAAAAAGACAACAGTCTGCTTTCAGAGAGCGGTGATCTGTAACAGAGCGGGGTGAGTGAGTGAAGACAAAACTTTTCCATCACTCGTGGTTCTGTCAGGGGATCCATCCACGGGTTTGAGCTAGTTTATATATAGTTCTTAGTCGGGCTGAGGCATTATGAACACTGTGCTATTGACAAGGTAACCTCAGAAGATGGCAAGCAACCGTCACAACTGCTACGTTCACGTGTTTTTTCTTTTTTCATGAGGCAAGGGTATTTTTGGAATTAGTCAAAATAAAATAAAAGACGCAGCCACCCTGACATCACCCATCAGTTTGTGGACTGGCGTTTTGATCCACGAGTTCAGCATTTTGGCCGTCGCCATCTTAGTTTTTTTGGGGGGACCAGAAGCAACCATTTTTGGACAACAGCATGGACCTGCGAAGAAGCAAGAGGTGGATCTGACTCACAAACAGCCAGTCACTCACCAGGGAATCAGAACAGAAGTACAGAGAGTTGTTGCATAGAGATGATACACCATCTCATTGAGCTGCATTGGTGTGAAAGGGCAGGTTTTTAGAATGTTGCAGAACGGTGCATTGCAAGTAGCTGCCTCTTTCAACTCGTCTCATCGCAAATCTTTGGTCTGAACTGAGCTTGAGACTTTGGCTACAAAGGCAACACTTGTTAGGAGAATCAATACTTTTCAAAATAATATTTCTATTCAAACTATACCATACTGACAGCTTTATTCTTGTATCTGAGTTGTGAAACATGACACTTGAAACTCAAGTGTAAATATGCCAAAGAGATTTATGCTAACTCCAGAAATCCCGTCTGCAACAATGCTGTAACACTGCCGTCTTTATTCTGTCTTTGTTTTGTCTTTGTTGTTACTCTGGACATGTACGATTGAAAAACTTGAAAGGATGCAGAGATAAATCCAAAGGAAAGTTTCTTACTCTGGACAGATCCCCAACCTCCAGGTAGAAACAGATGATGAAAACATTCCAGGTCATCCACACGACCAGCCAGGCGGCATACTGCAGAGAGAGCAGGCAGAGGGAGAGGGAAGTGAGAGGCAGACGAGATCTGACAGGCCTTTGTTGGAGAATTAAAAAAGCATGTTCATGTCTTGCATTTGGAGCGAGCGGGAGATGGAGGGAAAAGACAGAGGGAGGCTTCACTTTTGATGTTGTTAAGATGCTGAGAAACAAAAACAACGGCGAAGAGTGCAACCAATCACCTGAATCAAACCAGACAGGGAGAGAAAATAGATGGCAGGACTGTGAGTGCGTGTGTGTGTGTGTGTGTGTGTGTGTGTATAAAAAGAGGAGTTATAAACAGGAAAGAATGAATGATGGAAGAAAGGCAGAATTTATAGGCTTGGATCAAACTTTCATTGCATTTCATTATCTGAGTCTTCTCACTTAATTTTCTGTGTGTGTATGTGTGCATGTTAGTGATGTGTGGATTGCAGTTCTATCCGCAAGTCTCGCAGTTAATCCACGGATTGGGGGGCGTCACAAAAATTAACACTGTTATTAAAAGCAGATGGTTGAATTAATAAACACCTGTAGCCATTTTCAGTTTACCAAAAAAGATTAATTTTAACTTTAAAGTGATAATTTGGTTCTTCTGAAGTGAGGCTGTATGAGGTACTTATTCAGTCAGTGTATTAAATACAGTAGATGTTAGTCGGCACACGCCCGGTTTGGAGAAGCAAACTGTAATACCGACACTGAAGCTAAGCAACGTACTGCTGTGGATGGGGTCAGCCACCCTGAACAGCTTAAGTTTACTCTATATTTAGAATATTTTCACTGCTTTATCTTGCCAACAGACAGCAATTTAGGACAGGGAACTGAAGGCGTGGTATCGCTCTCTTCAGAACCAGACTCCATTAAGAAAAACATGGATTTGACATCATCGAACACAGGAGCTGCTGGTCTACCCCCGCCTCTTTAGTTAATTTGTTTGTGTTCTTGCGTGACTTTGGTGTTTATAGGGGTTAGTTCAGATTCATCAAAATCACACAATACCAGAAACAAACTAACTGATCAAGGCAGCAGTAGACCAACTGTCATGTGTTCAGTGAGCCAAAATTACTGCTTTTGTCAATGGAGTCTGGCTCTGACGAGAGCATAGATAGGGAGCTGAAGCTGTAAACGGCTTTCCCATCGGTAAGATCTGTCTGACAGCAAAATAAAGCAGTGAAAATATTTTAAACATAATGTTCACTTTGACT